>AYEL01066828.1:0-17661 GCA_000484575.1 Olivierus martensii | reverse complement strand
AAAATGGGGTGGTATCAATACTTTTGTCCACCACTGTATATGATCAAAACATCAAGATATATAGAATATTTTTGTTTACGTTGCTACTTAAAGTTTGGAAATCACTGATTTTTAGTTGATGTCAAATTAGATGGGTTTACTATCAAAATTTTTAAAAATTCATAGTCAGTTTCCAAAATTAGGAAATTTGTAAACGGATAATTAAGCAGTACTGAACGATTTTTGATTCTCCTAATTAAAGGATAAATTCTACTTAATTTCAAGTTGAGTAGATCCATTTTTGTAAAATCCCAGAAGGATTTTTGTAACTTTTATGAGTTCTTTTTAAGAATCTATGACAATTTTAATCCTAGTAAATTATATTCCGTGAAGAAAATGTCACGAGGAAATTCACTTGCTAAGATTTTTATTGCATAGAATTTAACTATTGTTAATTAAATAGGAAATTTTCATTGTCTATAGTAGATTACTTCAATAATTAAACATATTTTTCTTCTTATTACACGTTTAATTGAAAACTGTTAAAATAATTACAAGCAATAAACAGACCGATTAGATTTACTTCTGGGATTAAAATTTAAATGATATTAAGGTAGTGATAATATTCTTGGTGATTGTAGAACTAATTGAAAACTGTTAAAATAATTACAAGCAATAAACAGACCGATTAGATTTACTTCTGGAATTAAAATTTAAATGTTATTAAGGTAGTGATAATATTCTTGGTGATTGTAGAACACCAAGGATAATATCATCCGACATTCGAAATCAATTTTATTGCACTAGGACATCATCCAATAGATGGTGATATTGTTATGTTAACCTAACATCAAACTATCACATTCGTGATCGTTATTCATCATATGCCACATGATATCATCCAATATATGATGTCTATGTTATACCAATACGATGTTATCATACACATAAATCATCGTTTCGTGACGCCATTCAACATGCCACGTCATCTGACATGCAACGTTATTCGAAATGCGACAATACTGCAACTAAAAGTTTGTGACGTCACAATGATATAATAATACTTGTAATGGATGACATCATAATAATAAAACTGCGTATGATTGTCCACATATAAAAAAGGAGAAAATTGTGTCAAAATAATAAATTCCTACATATAAAAATTGTTGAAAATTTGAAAATTTTTAAGACAAGCTGATTCATATTGCTTCAAATGCAGAATAAAATAAAATCTAAGTTGTTTTAAATAATTAAAAATCTACAATGACATCAAATGCATACAGTTATTCTGATTTTTACATATTAAATCAAATTTATTTGATTTCACGAATAATTAGATAAATTAACTTGAATCAAAATTATATAAAGCGCACATCTAAAGCATGTTAAATAATAAGAATGGCGTACATTATCAATAAATTTTGATTCACATGAAAAATGGACTAGAACAACTATATATATATAAAGCCATTTTAGGCCAGTCGTTTATCTAACATTAATCTAAAAGCATTAGTAGTAGCAAAAAGATATGAACACATCTATCACACGACACATTTTACTGTAATGTTCCAAAATTCTCCGCGTTTAATCGTTGGTAAATAATCGAATGTGCACGATATTTCATTTCAAAATAGAACTAGCCATAAAAAAACACCAATATTTTATAAAAATTCCATAATTTTATCTAGAAAGTAAAAAAATAATAATAATAATTAGCAGCTTAGTGCCGAAATGCCCATTTTCTGTAGTTGATGGTCCAACTAGCTTTGGAAATGATAAATGCTAGGCACTGGAATTTTCATTAAACGTGTCCGAGCACTGTACAAAAATAATGGCAAAATATTATTATACAAATATGATATTTATTTAAATTTTTAAAAGGTTTCGAGTAAATTTAATATTTAAATTACTTCTGCATATTAATTTATTTCTTTATAGTTCATTAAGAAAATGCAGAATGAGAAATCGTAATTGAATTCAATAATTTCGTTTGAAATCGTTTCATTAAATTTTAATGGCATTTGAAATTATAAAAATAGAATTTAATATACGTTTTAAAATTTAATTAGGCAATTAGATTATTATTTAACATAGATATTAAAGATTTGGAGCAGATAGATAAATCGTAAACGTAATTATAGAAGAAACATTTTTGGTGGTATTGTTGTTGACTCTTAAATGTTTTTCAGCACATAATGGAAAGTGTTTTAGTAGGTGATTTCACCCATTATCCGTCCAAAAAACTTGATTAATTTCTATAGGAAATGTGGAATCGATCCACAATTTTAGATGAGGTTAACGGTTAGCTCTCGGATTCAACCAATTGAAAATGATTTATATTAGTATCTACTCTGATATCCATCCTTCAGTAGATCGATAATGTTCGAAAACGATGATGCTCTTTAGTTCAAAATTTATATGAAGGTCAACCATAGTTCATTGAAGTATTTTTCAACTCGGAAGAATGTTGGAAGAACTATAAGTTTAATACTGATTCTCCTAACATAGTGAGTTTTCATAAAAGTGATCTCAGACTAGAAGAGCAAATTTTTAAAAAATGGATTACTTAAGACAGTTTTCTTTCTTGTTTGTCACGTTATAGAAATTACATTGATCAATATTAGTTTTTGGATCACATTCTAAGCACATATAAGTTCGCAAATCTTTGTGTATTCAATTAGTTTTAATTGATCTTCGTTTCATTAAGTTAATACACTTTCATAGACTCTCAAACTAATAGAATTAACGCCACTGTTCTATAAAGGGATTTAGATATTGTTTTTTCCACTATCTTCAACAATAATTGAATTTTTTCTCCATTAACAATCAATTCTGATTAATAGTTAATGGATTAAACAAAAAAGAAAACATATTTCAATTGTTACTAAAAATGATCTAACGTTTTGCAATTATAATCGAACGAAAACGAACATAAAAAAATTTGGCGATACTCCCCTTTGTTTTCAGTCTAAAATTAAAGCTTTAACTTAAGTATTAAGTAGCATCATCTATTTAAATGTATTTATTCATCTAAAAGTTATTTTCTCATTTTTCGGAGGGTTTTTAAATATTTTTTATTTGTTCAAAGTTTAAAGGAAATTTTCAAAGAGGGACAGTAATCGATATAAGAACTCCAACCGGTTACAATCGAAAAAATATTATGTATACGAATAACTGTTTAGATCACGTTTCGAAATAAATTAAACGTATTTATTTGATAGACGAATGCATTTAAATTTCACGAAATAAGGTTATTTCTCGTTTTATCTATTCTGATGGATTACATATGAAAACAACGAAGCAGAAGATATATATCAAGTTTTAGTTGGAAAAACTAAGATGAAATCGAAATTAAACTTTGAAAAACTTCTGTAAAGTTAAAAGTTTGAATTTTAAGATTGAATTATATAAAACTTTCGAGATTGAATAAGAAAATATCTTCAAATTGAATTCCCTTTATTAAATCTGTGTAAAGAGAAACCTTGATTGTATGATTCAAGAATTCACCTGAAGTTAATATTGAGAATTTATTTGATATAATAAGTGAAGATTGTCTACCTACTTATTGTATAATCCAATGATATTTTAAGAAAGTTTTCAAGCAGGAAAATAATATATATAAATATATTTTAACATTGTTTATCTGTATACTTGAATACAGTAAAACTTCGATCTAACGTTTTCCAAGGGGATGGCAAAAAACGTTAGATTGAGGAAAACGTTAGATCGGGAAACGGCCAAATAAAAATGATGTACATATATAGGTAACGCGGACCTGCAAAATTTTGCTATGTGAAGAGACTACTAGTGAAATTTACAACCAGAAAAGTAGAAAATGTGCAAGCCTTCAGCGCACGTATTGTGATTTTCAAACTGGCAAATATATTCGAAATAAAATAAAATTACTGTGTATAATAACTGCATTTTATAAAACGTTTATTGAGCTGAACATCGGAATACAGTGCATTGCACTTAAGTACACTATGTGACTTACATAGGACGTGTGAGAGGACGGGATGTAATAATAATTCTGTCAAACGTTACATCGAACATTATTTACCTGAGTTTGGTGATATAGTGACCAGAAAATTTGAAAGTTAGACAGAGGATAACGTTAGATCGAAAAACGTTAGATTGAAACATTTTAATGTTATTTTCCCCTATTTTTTCCGGAACCAGAGAAAAAGAATGTTAGATCGACAAACGTTAGCGTTACATCGAAAATTATTTACATGAGTTTGGTGATATAGTGACCAGAAAATTTGAACTTTAGACAGAGGATAACATTAGATTGAAAAACGTTAGATTGAAACATTTTAATGTTATTTTCCCCTATTTTTTGCCGGAACCGGAGAAAAAGAATGTTAGATCGAGGAAAACGTTAGATCGACGAACGTTAGATCGAAGTTTTACTGTACTAAGTCTACTCTTGAACATTAAACTTGTCTGATTGAAGAAATCCCAGAAATATATACAATTTTTGTATAAAGTGTTCAATACAATGGTTAAAAACTGAAGCATGCAGTTTCGTGTTAATCAATACTGTACAAGAAGTAAAGCGCAATAATGTTTTTCTATCAGTATTGTTGATCATTTATTTTTATAGATGTTAATGTATTGATGATTATAATCTAATTTCAATTAATTCGACTGAATAACAATCAAGTATTTTTTGCTGAAACCATTAAAACTCATCAGTATCATCAATCGTGAACTTAATGTGTGTCAATCTAATTATTTAAAAAAATCTTAATAGTATTTTGGGAGCATACTTAAACTACGTCACGCTGTTTGGGGAAGGAATCCCCTAAGTACAACAAAGATTTGTGTGATAAATGAAGCAAGTAGGGAGGGGATCATGCAAATTGTGACGTCAGTTTTATATTTGTATAATCAAAATTTTTTTTATATTAAATATAAAATGTTTATGTTTAATTCAAAAAAGTAAAGATATTTATAGACAATTGCTTGAAGTTTTATTTAGAAATTAAAGAATAAGTGTAGCCAACATCATTGTGAAGTGATTCTACTATTCTATGTATTTATTTTTATTTTTATGTAAAATCGGGAAAAAATTTTAAGCAGAAGGATAGGAATATTCAAATTTGTGACGTTACGGTAAGTTTGGTATCATCAAAATGGTGAAGGGGAGGGAAGGGGTCAAAAAGTGTTCGAAATAGCGTGACGTAGTTTATGGATGCTCCCTTCGAATCGATACTGTTATCATTCAAAATCAATTTTATTAATATAATAAATTAATATATATTATGTATGCAACTACAGTATATACATTATTAAGCTGTCCAAATTCTAAATTTAGATAGAATTCATATTAAATTAAGAATAAGTGGAGGAAAACGAAAGAAAAACAAGCATCATTTCTTATCCGAAATTTAATCTTTCAAATTAACAAAATGCATAAAATTTAATGTGATGCATTAAATTAAGGTTGAAGGAGATACGAAATGATAAAAAAAAATTTAAGATGTCTCCTCTATAATTTTTTCGTATTAAAGATTCAACTGCAGATATTTTTGGTCGAAGAATTTATCGACTCCGCCCAAACTGATAAATATCGATTGAAGTATTCTCAAATTTAGCATTTTTGTCAGAATGGTCAATAAGTCGTGTTAAAATTTGAAAGGAATACATTAAAGGATTTTTAAATAGACGGAATACCAGATGATACTTGCGTAGCGAAAAGAATAAAGAATAAAAAAAATAATTTTATATAAAGAATGGTAATTTCATTAAAAAGAACGTTCACTGAATATGGCATTTAGTTAAAATGTTCTTTCTGTTTTAATAAAAGTAATCGTCTTTGAATGGCAAATTATAAAAGGAAATAACCAAGAAATAAAATAATTTATTTGAATTGTTTTTAATTAAATGCCGAATGAAATTTAATTATCGGAATGAAGAAAGTACGTTATAATCATATAATCGGTGTTTTGTTGAAGTTAATGCGTTTAAAAAGGAAAAAATCGATTGTTCTCTATGAGAACAAACAGTTCTTTCATTCAATGTGAACATGAGTTTCCAAAGAGCTTAAGCCATTGTAATCCTATCTTTAGAAAGAAGCAAGGATAATCTTGGAAAAGTCTTTTATCAATTGGATTAAAATAAATGGCTCTGAATTATGTGCAGTGTCCATTTTTACTTATTCATTTTAAGTTATATAATGGATTTTGCTCTTTTTTAAACTTTGAAAGTCCTCATCTCGTTTTTATTTCAGTTTTTATTTCAGAAAACGTAATAGCATTACAGTTTAAAATTTCGTTGCGAATTATGAAGTCTATTAAAGTTTTAAATATAGTAATGAAATTTTGATTTTTCAAAAATAAATTAAATAATGCGAATTTCCGATAATAATCTTTCTGGAGATGATGTACGTTTGATTAAATTTTAAATTTTCTAAGATGTTTTTTTATTAAAAATAAAAACTGTTCGAAAAAATAGAACTTACAAGAAATCGAATTCTAATTTATTTTCTAAGTATTTTAAAAATTAAAAATTTGCTATAGATTATTTCGATTTTTTTATTGTTGATCGAATCATTTCGATTCGATTAATGACGCATTGCTTCATTAAAGTTCTTCATTCAAGCGATGAATGAAGGAATTTTGAGTGATGAAGTTGCGCATCACAGATGAAAGAAAATATGTCGTCTATTGATTTTTTTTTCTTTTTTCTGCAATATATGTTTGATGTTTACTGAATAAGCTTGAAATATATAGTTAATCCACCGCATTATTGCATTATACATATTTTCAATGAACAGCAGCATCATTTCTGCGAGCAATAGATCGCCAGTTAGAGAGCAATGCTTCAAAACAATTTAATTTTAAAATTTGAACATATTTCATGTGTTGTTTTTTTTTTCAATTTTTCACAGTTCTGTTGTTCGAGTTCAATAAAAAAAATGTTTTTTCTTGTAAAAATAAGTTAAACTAGATTAAAAAATGTTTTCCACTCCACATAAATCAATTCTTTTTCTTTTAAAGTTTCTCTCTCCAAGAAGAAGAATATAGTAAAAGTTTATCTGAACGGAAAGTAAACTTTACCATTTTCTTTTTAAGAATTTTGGATATAGAAAATATGAATAATAAACATATTTAAAAATTAAAAATATATTCCAACTACAACTAGTTGAATCTCTACATTTACATAATACTGACGTATGGAGTTCTTTAACCGAAAATAATTTATGTAAATTCTCTAGCAAGAAAATATTAAGATTAAACATAATCCGTTTAACATTTATCCAAGCAAGATTTAACATCTGAATTGAAATTTTTAAAAATTTTGTTTTTCAATATTTACGTATGTTTTTATTCTTAGAGCATAAATAATGCATGAGAATAATTTTCGCGAAATTTATTCGGTTAAATATTGATTCGGTTTCCTTTCTTAAACGTTACGAAACGAAAATGGTAAAGTTTCTTAAATCTTAGTTTCACCGAAATTTGTTATAAATTCGATAAGGAAAAAAAATGTCTTCGTTATAAATCACGAAAGCTTCACGATTTACACAAATTTCTTCCTTTCATTTTTAAACTATAGTGATGGAGACTTAATATATGTTAATACACGATGAAGTTCAATAGTTTGAGAATATTATTTTTCATTTTGTAAAAATATTTCTTTATATAAAATACGACAAATAAAATTATTTATGCGTGAAAATTGTGGTCGATATAAAGAAAATGTAAATTTATTTATTTATTTATTTATAAAAACTGTTTTGTTGTGATAACAAAACTTTACGAAAATATCGGTTTCATAAAGAATAAAATATTTAAATTAAAACAAACTTAACAAAATAATGTTATTCAAATATCTTTATGAATACAAGAGAAAAACTTTTCATTTGCAAAATAAAAGAGTTTTGAATACTTTTAAAATATTTAATAAAGATTTTTATTTTTATTTATGTTAATCTCATCAAACATAAAATTTATTATCTGTAGCATTGTGCACTGTGAAAGTAAGAAAGAATTATTTAGTTATTTATGGTATGAGATTGATTATTCGTTTTTCTTTGTAGAAAACGATAAAAAGTCACTCGATTTTATTACTGTATTTGTTTCTAAAATTTATTTTTTTTCATGTGAAATAATTTATAAAATTTATCACATTTTCTTCAGAAATCATTGAAATGGTTGCTTTAACAATAAACCGCCTTTGCTGTTGAAATAATTTTTTATGTTCTGATTTCAGGTTACAGATGTGAACATTTACAATTTTTTAATGAAAAATTTCATTTATAAAAGATTTTAATAATCCGATTTAATTGTTTTAACTTAATGGATATTTAATATGTAAATACAATAATAATTGTTTTAGTAAGGAAAGGAACAATATTAGAATGATTGCGTAGAATATTTTAAGCGATATAAAATAATTAATTTTATTTTTTAAAAAATTGCAAAATAATACGTCGAATCGTTAAACTTTTAGTCACGATTATGCAAATTGCTCAATTCATCATAAAAGTTTTCGGAGTAGTACCTTTCTTAAATTTGGCATATCCGTTAATTTTTTAT
Source organism: Olivierus martensii (assembly GCA_000484575.1). NCBI lineage: Eukaryota > Metazoa > Arthropoda > Arachnida > Scorpiones > Buthidae > Olivierus > Olivierus martensii. Next base: position 9,136 of record AYEL01066828.1, on the reverse strand, counting down.
CTAGTCGTTCGGCTCGTAAATCATTTCAACCATCCGTCAAAAGATATTTTAAGTAATAACGATCGAAATATTGCAAATTATGCGCGTAATATCATAATTATTTTGCCATATTTAGAAACATTGCACTTCCGATACAGGAAACGAATTAATTCCGTTAAAAAAATTGTAATAATCTTTAAGGAGAAGCGCCATAATTTTTACAATTACTGATGCATTTTTTTCGGTTACATTAATAAATCGGTTATTTTAATAAATTATTGAAAAGTCTGTGCGTGTTTAGAAGGTTGCATAATTGCAGTTAATCTTTGTTACTTTGGACATATTCAGTCTAGTTCCGACCTAAGATTGCTATAATTCTATAAAGCAAGTATCACTACAAGTAAACTAACATAAATAAGAATCGGTGTCATCTACAAAACCGATAATTCAATCTAGTTTTCAGAGAGCCAGAGAAAATTAAATTACAAGATCTCTTTCTATCCTTTCTGTAGGTAATTCCGGAAGAATAGTTGTTGAAGTTGGATTTGTTTCGATAAAAGTATTAACCTATCCGAGATAGAATAAATAATAAAAATAACACAGACAAGAAATTCTATTACGTGTTGAAAGAGTGTTTTCAATGTAAAAATTTTATGTATGGCTTAGTACATATCTAAAGGGAGGGGGGAAAATTCATTGCATAGATTTATTTCCTAAATTGTTTGTATTTCTCGTAAGGGAGTTTTGTTTTCCCTTCGAAAGTAAAATTCAACTTCATAAAAAAAGATCCGACTGTATTGAATAAACAATTTCTAAAATTTTATTCTCCTTTAAAAATATCTTTACTAAGTGAGGTGGTGTCAGATAACGTACTTTTTATTCTGATTCATATTTTCAAGGGTAAAATTTCGAATTCTACCTTTTTGAATATCAAATTTTGAATTCCATCTAGTTTTATATCTTTTGTAATAGAATATATTTCTTTTGTTGGACATCTGATATCATGTTAAGAATTTTTCTTGGACGCAGTTATATATATACAGTATATAAATATAAATTTTGTTGTATAAGAGTAAAGTGAAGCGTTTTCGGAATCATCGGTTTAACAAACTGAGATTTTATTTAAAAAGCAGAACTTGAAGCAAGTATGGACAACTTTTTAAAAACTATACAATTTAGCATATACTTGTAATAAATGAACGAAAATCATACAATTAGAAAGAGAATTTTGTTAAGTCAACATATTTGGTTATAAAGTCAATAACTAATCTTACATTTGCATAATTACTGATTAGAACATTAAATGCATTCAATTATTCAATTTTATGTGAATTTATTTTCTATTGCTTCTATATAATTATGATAGCAATGTTTGAATGCTGACTAGCTGTAAGAGAATGCCATAGAAGCATAGAAATCAGAATAATTTAGCAAGTAATGAATGTGGCATTCGATTGAATGCTCTACTCTAATAATTCTCACGTATCTAAAAATTTAATAAAAGATGTGTTCCGAATTCAAAAATAATTAAATTTAAGCTGGAAAAACTTGTTAAGTCAACATATTTGGTTATAAAGTCAATAACTAATCTTACATTTGCATAATTACTCATTAGAACATTAAATGCATTCAATTATTCAATTTTATGCGAATTTATTTTCTATTACTTCTATATAATTATGATAGCAATGTTTGAATGCTGACTAGCTGTAAGAGAATGCCATAGAAGCATAGAAATCAGAATAATTTAGCAAGTAATGAATGTGGCATTCGATTGAATGCTCTACTCTAATAATTCTGAACGTATCTAAAAATTTAATAAAAGATGTTGTGTTCCGAATTCAAAAATAATTAAATTTAAGCTGGAAAAATAGAAATAACAACATATTTTGATGCATAACTTACTTAATCAGTCGCCATGTTTCCACTAGAACTCGTGGGATTAATATCTAATTTCATCTTCTTTTAAGACGATCTCGTAAATAATTGGGTAAATAAAAAATATATTGCCATTTAATGTTGATTCTGTTATTTTAAGATTTCATAAATAATTTGGCAAATAAATGATATTTTGACATTCAATGTTGATTCGATGCAAAAACAAATATCTTCTATTTTAGATTATGAAAAGTATAGGTTAAACTCGTAAATAATTCAAGAATGCACTTTTTCTTCCAAATCCAGATACATGTATACTGTATAAATTAAGTGCAGCAATGTGTGTTTCGTGTAGAAAAATATAATTGTAATACAAGATATAATGTAACCTTTAAACTTTAATAGCGTGAATATAAAATTAACATCTCTAATATAAAATAATTTCGAATCAAAGAAATAAACCAAGAATTACAGTCTAAACATCCCAATTTATTTGTATTTGTGATCAACTATTTGAAGAATTGTAAATATTTAACATGGTGCAATAAATGTTTTTCTTTTATTTAATAGAAATGTTTTCATTAAAAGTGTTTTTCTGCTTAATGTATATTTTTATCTGTTCGTGTTTTTATGTATTTTAAATGTAAAATTCAGATGCATTCAGTTTGTTTTTAATAAAATATGATTGTTTTCATTAACAAGCAATACTTGCGGTTTAAAAAGGAATAGTAAACATGCAATAAGCATGCTTACTATTTTTTAAATAGATTTTATAAATCAATTCTGGATGGCTTATGAAAAGCGATACAGTATTTATTTTTTCATAGATTATGTTTTTCATCGTAACTAATTTCTATGAGAAAAAATGAGTTACCTACAAGTTATGTTGAAATTAAATAATAATGAGTTATTGGATGAACAGTATATTAGTTATAAATTAAAATATTTAAACATGTTATTTTTATATGTGAATTACAGTGATCTAAGTTAGTACAGACTTCATTTCTTTATCTGGTTTATAATATTGGAAGCATTGAAAAAGTACAATTGTTTAAATAATTGAAAAAGTTTTGAAAGGAATTTTTATACAAAGGACTTTTTATAGTAAAACTGAAATTATTTTATGTAGATTAACTTAACATTAAGAATTGAATAGATGCTGAGAATGAAATCGATTCGATCCTTTTTCAATAAAAATTTATCGTTCTTATTGTTAAAATTAGAGAAGTAACGATTCCTCTCAAGAATCACCATCTTTCATCTCTTCTATATCGTAGAAAGAGGATGCGATAAGCAAAGACAAACTTTATGAATATATTATTAATTAAATTAAATTAATTATTATATATAGAAGTTTTGATATTCTATTTGATTCTTTAAGATGAAATCATCATTTAAAGTTATATATAACTGTACTAAATGTCGGAATTAATGACAATTTTCAACTATCAGTTTTAGTTTACTGATAAATTTATAATGATTTTTTCGATCTTCAAGGCAAGATGGTAGTATAGACTTGTTTAAGGAAAGAGTCGTTATTTAAATTTGTTTTTGAAGTCAACGTGTTTGCCAATACGACTATAAATTTTGGAAGCCATTATCGAATATTAAGGTAAAAGCATCGGTAGTCGACAAGACATCAGAGATTGGCACTCAGGAGTAAAATTCTTTTAAATAAGAAAATAATGTCATTTTGAGAATCATTTTAGATGGTTACTAAATGATAATGCCAGTACCAATCAGTAACCACCTAGAATGATTATCAAAATGACATTATATTCTTATTAAAAAAAAACTTTACTTCAAAGTATTGACTGCTGATGCTTTGCCAACTACTGATGCTTTTACCTTACTTAAATTATAAAACAAAACTGAATATATTACTCCTCTACCTCATAAATGAAGAATGTTATCTAAAGTAACATTCATTTAAAAATTATTTTGTTTTTTCGAATTATTTACTTATTTGACTTCTACATTCAAAAATCATCTGAAAGATAGAGATTCACTTTTAGAGATTGATTTTAGCCTTTTATTCATTTGTAGGATTCTATTATAATTAATTACCTTTATTATAATTATTTTTCACTTGAAATTTGCATGAACATGTTTTAAAATTAATGGATTAATGGTTTTCTTAACTCTCTCTGTTAAAGCGGCAATGCAACAAATTCAGAATCGACTTAAGTGATTCGATTAAGTATAAGATAATCTCTTGTTAGAGACCTATAAATTACTAAGATGGATATCGATCCGAACAACATCGTCACTTAGACTGTCGAAGATAGGCCCGAACAAATCGTTAATGAAAAACATCGTTAATAATCGTTAATAAATAAAGGAAGTTACGCTTAAACATAAAGTTATATAGATGGAACAACATTATCATTCATTTAGATTTGATAAAATAAATCTATTTTACAGTTTTGTTGCTAGACAGCTCCAGGAGACATGTAAATTTATCTTTATCAGCATCCTCTGGATTCGTGAGCAATGATTGTTTATATATATTAATTGTATAGATATGCACAAGCAGATACAAATTTTAAAAATAACACAGAATAATCCATTCTTTCTGAACAAAACTTAATTTTCGGTTGAATTTTTATTTTTATTTAAAGTAATTAGGGAGAGAGAGAGAGATATGCTATCGGAATGATGATATTCCCTTACAAAGTTGGAAATTCTATATAAACAAATTTGTTAAGCTAATTATTATTTTCTACGCTGCGTAGGTGTTTTCGATAATAAGGCATCATTATACGAAGAAATATTTTTGGTAATTAAACTAAAATTCATAAAGTCAAAAATGATACCACGCTTCATAATGAGAGAAAAGAATTCAAAGTAAATCCGGATAAAGTACGAAATTTTTTAATCCGTTTTGATCATTAAAGAAGAATAGGTAATGCCAAAATTCATTCTACTTGTTCTAGCTCTTCATTCTTCTTTAAACTGTATAGTTTTATATTTATTTATATCAAAAATAGTTCTAGAATTAAAATAATTATTAAAACTTGTAAAAATTCGTGTTAAAACGAAATTTCAAAGAAACGATTTGCAATTTATAAACTTTCGTTTCGTTGTCAAAAATTTTTATTATAATAGTTTTATATTATAATAAACATTATTAAAAATAAATACAATAGTTTTTTACAATAGTTAATTCTTTTACATAGGCAGTGTTTTATTTACCACTAATTTTTTTGGATGTATATGGTTTATTCCAATTATTTAACGCTATATTTGTTGCAACCATAAATGACCACCCTTAATTAAATAACATTATTTCCTTAAAATTTAAAAACTTATTTATATTCTATAAAATTCACTAAACTACAATTGCACGGCTGTTGCGGAATATGCATTTCGGCTGTTATTTTCATCTCTCAGCTCTCTTCAGTTCCTATTGCCATGCGAATATAGGGTGCGTTCCAAACTTCAACAGCAAGTTATTTTTATGTAAATTATCAAAATTTATTATTATTCATTAACTTGATATTTTCTGAAGTGACCTAACCCTAACATCTGCATCGGGTTAATTTTTTACTTTACCTGATGCAATCCAGCACGTCGTGCCATCGAATCTAACCTGCATTTATATAAGTGCATTAGCTAGGGAACGCTGCGCTGCCTGATGCGCCAAGACACAGAAATTCCGACAATAATCCAAGAATCTTATGTAGGCAAGCTGTGCTGATTATTGTCAAGAATTTGTGTCGCGGCGCATCACGCAGCGCGGCATCGCCTCTCTGATGCACTTATACAAATGCAGGTTGGAGCCGGCGGTGCGACACGCTCGATCGCTTCGGGTAATGTAAAATTTTACTTTTTTAAATTATATATTTATGTTTGTATTATAAAATTTATTTTATATGTATATATTTAGTTTCAATAAAATATTTATTTTGGCAAATGGCATTAATATATCAATAACAAAAAATCAACATAATTTATCGGTTTCAAATTTTTGCCGAATTTTAAGTGCTAAAGTCAAGGGGTAGGCTTATACACGGGTTATGCATTTTTAACGATTTTAAACTTTGAAGTCGGGGGTCGGCTTATACACGGATCGGCTTATATTCGAGTATATACGGTACTTTTACTGTTGTCTGTTATTTTATGGTTATACCTATGTTATTTCAGTGCCCGTTTACACATTGTTTTGGCGCAGCTTGGTCTATGAGGCCCTTGCGCCATAAAACTGCACACAACCAACCAACCGATTTGTATTCTCTAATCTCTTTACTAGTTTCTATTTCGATTGCGTGCTGTTTTTCTTCTGTTTCTTTTAATAGTTCTGTCATATCTAATTTCTATTTAATGATGGGAATCTGTGGTATATGTACATATTTTCACCTATCTTTTTCTATTACTTTAATTACCATCTTAACGTCAGTGGATCTAGTTTTGAAGGGAGTGTAATTAGAAGCTAAATCCCAGATGTTTTGCTTGATCTTATCACTTACTGTACTTTCAATATTCAAATCCTTTCCATCTGCAATATCGATGCATAATAAATGAGTTTCCAAATTGCTTTCTTTATCATGACACCATTCTTGTTCATCACCACTTCTGCTTGATCTAAAAGATCATTCCAAATATTATAGGTATTTTCATGGTATCTTTGGATATGACATAAATGTCCGATTTGAATTTTGCTCTGTCAATTTCAATTGTAGTTAAAATGTCTCATGGAGAAACAATGTCAAAATAATGTCTGTTTTATGCAATTTAAGGCCATTGATTGATTCATAGATGTCTTGTCGTAAGAAGTTGAGTTGACATCTGCAATCTATAAGTGCCTCTATTTTGTGGTCACACAAACGAACATCCTTGACCTTGTAGTTATTAGTGCCCTTTGAGACAATGTTCATACTCATAGTTTGTTTTTGCTCTTGTTTTCTTCCTTTTGGACATTCGACTGAAATATGACCAAAGCTGTTGCAGTTAAAACATTTTTTCCCTTTGAAGCTGTATACACACTCATTAGACTTATGACTGTTCTTGCCGCAGTTGAAACATTTTTGATTGTAGTTACAGCTGCATTCTTAACCTTATCGTTGGAATTTCTATTATCCTTGTTGTTGAGGTTTCCGTCAATCTTCTTTGGTATCATCTTCGCCGCAGCACACTCAATGTCTCAACTTCTCTTTGAATTCTCTTAAACATTGAGCACCATAAAGTAAAAGTTTTGTTATTGCATTTACAGGCTGCATTGCTCAACCGATATCAATGAAATTTGGGATAAATTATATATATTTCTTAAATTACTAAAAGTCCCTCTAAAAATTTCAGCACAATTGATTCAAAATGGGAATTGATTTTCTATAAACAACTCTTTGTTCCTGTATCATCTTCAATACTGTTAATAACATACTGCATGAGAGAGTCCTCATCGATGTTGCCCCTACTAGTGATTTCTTTCATTACGAGAAAATATTCTCAATGATTCTTTGTTCTTTTTTTCGTCTATACAAAAAGCTTATGAATTTCTGCATTACTTGTTTTCACATCAAACTCTTCTTGTAAAGCCTTTTGATCTGCATTAGATCAAGATGTGACTCCCTTTTCACCTTGAATAAAGAGTTTTGCTAAACCATTAAGTTATTTCTTAACAAAAATAAATGTCTGCAAACTGTCCCAACCATCAAAATTGCGGTCTCTTTGAATTCAGAGATCCATTTCTTCACAGGTTATCCATCATTGTCATCGAACGGTCTCATTGAACCTTCAATATCGCAGAACGTTACTGCAAATCTAGGCTGGTTACAAGCATCCTCTAAATAACGCCCATTATTCGTCCTGCTATCTGCCTTGGAATTCAATCTTCATAGTGACTCTTACTTCCTAAATCCTCTAGACTTTTTTGGAATTTTCGTCATTTCCTTCATTTTCCAGCTGTGTGTCTCTTCATTGTTTTCGCTGACGCTTTTTTCATCACTACTGTTATTTTCGTTGTCGGCTTTCTCTGAAAGTCTCTTCACATTCAGTAAATATAAACATAGTTCTTCAATCATTTCTTGTTTCGGACTGATGTCAATGCATAAAATGTTACGAATAACTGCTAAATCTGTTTTGGTGAACAAATTATTGATAAAAGGAACTTTAGCTACATAGTCTTCAGAGCCAGGTTCAAAAGTGAATCCAGAGAATTCTCTCAGGTGTTTCTGATTTTTTCTATCCTCTGGCACAGCTTTGAATATTAACTTATGTAACATTCTTACAGCTTTAACAGGCGTGGATGTGATATTTCTATTTATTTTTGTAATTTCTCCTAACTTAAACATTTTGAGGTAGATATTTCGTTAATCTTTTGTCGTTGTTTAATTTTGATCAATCATTGTTAAATCATTGAACAAGTTTTACCTTTAATCTTGAATCTTCGTCTTAAATCCAAAATTGATTCAAAACTCGTTGCAGCACGTCGAATTGTCTTCAGCATCGTTAATGGCGGTTGACAGATCCATTTTCACTTTGGTTTTCACTCAGAAACAGTTCACTTCTATTCCCAGACGGTCCCCCAAAATTGTGGAAAGAACAGTAATATAAAGAAGGGACGACGAATCAAATGTAACTTAATTAATAATTATTATTATTATTATCATCATCGAAAAATTACATGTATGTATACAGATAACTCGTTTACTTGTTACATAGAATACAGTATACGTCTTTCCTCATTGAATGTTTTTCTACCTCTCCCCCCCTTCTCTAGCGGTCAGTTTTTATTGCCTTGTTTTTCTGGTGGACACCCCTTCGCACGAGCAGGGCCAGAAGAATTCTTGGATTCCCACATTCAGCTGTCCTGACTATCATCTGACTTGGATGATAAATAACCATCGGGTCACGGTTGTATGAATTCAGCACTAGGTCACCCATTCTATATTTTGGAGCCTTTGCATGATGTCGATTAAAACACATGGTTCTTGTTCTGAACTTTAATGATCTGTGATTTAGTAATTGTTTCCCTTTTAATTTCCTCTGCTTTATCTGTTTCTTCTTTTTGACTAACCATATCCTTCTCCACTGGAATCTTTTCATCTGTCGTATCAACAGATTCCTCTACTTCAGTTTTACTTTCTTTTATTGTTTCTTCTAGTTTGCTCTCTTTTTTGGTTATTCAGATTTTGCTCCTTGCTTTTCCTTTTCCTGCATAGCATCTTCTTTCAAAGGTATTACTTCAACATCACTTTTGTCTTCTTTTTCACCAGATGACTTCTCTTCTATCATTTTGCCTTCTTCCTCTTTCTTATCGAATATTTTAATTGGTGCTTCA
>AYEL01066827.1:0-27860 GCA_000484575.1 Olivierus martensii | reverse complement strand
GAATTATTCCTCTGGTCAGTTCTCTTTGAACCCATCCTTACATTTCACTCAAAAAAATAATAATAATTACAAATTTTTTACTTTCTGAAAAATGTAGAATTGAAAATTAACACAAACAACATGGGTAAACACCAAATAGCCCAAAAAGAACTGACAAATAGCAAATGACATCACACAATTCCATGTACGCGCATGTGCCAATACGCGAAACTCAAATGTCGAATTGCAAAACCGACGAATTGCAGGACGTCAAATTGCGAGGTACCACTGGTACAGTGAAACCTGTTAAAGTGACCACCCTTTGGGACCAACCTGACTGGTCACTTTTTACAGGTGGTCACTATACAGGACAGTGACTCTTCCCCCAAAAGAAAAAAAAAATTAATCCAAACCACAAAAATATAATTAATTAAAATCATCAACTTGCAGTTCAAGCGATAATGATGACATATAGTACATATCACCTTCTGACAAACAAAGTCTTATAGCAAACATATACTGTATTACAATATATGAGGAGTATTTACATTCGTTCTCCCAAATTATTAAAATATCGTCTACGTATCTCAGGTATACTTTTAAAAACGGGTTAAACAACTGGATGGTCTCCCGTTCTTGTCGTCTAACTACTAACTCCGCTAAAACACCTGCCATTGGAAAGGGCTATTGTGTAGTATTATATTATTTACTTTTTTTATATACTGGTTTAACAGACTATTTTATCATTACTGAAAAATTCTAACGAAATACTAATCTTAGAATTTTATCTAATGGAAAAAATTCTAAGGAAAATACAGTAATTCCTTCATGAAATTAATCTTTTTGGTCACTTCAGCAGGTTAAAACTTCTTAAAACTAACTGAGTGGTCAATATACACATTAAACAGGTGGTCAGCATACGGAACAAAAATAGCATTACATCCTATGGGAAACAAATCAGTTTTTAAAATTTGGTCTCTTTAGCAAGATAGTTATTTTAACAGGTTCCACTGTATTTAAGAATAAGCACATAAGTCACATGAATTCAATTCCAAGTCCAACACCTCCATTTTTTTTCACTTTTTGGACCCCCAGCCCTTCCTGAAAAAAACTACTAAAATTAAACTTATGCAAGTATGGATCTATATAAATCAGGGATTGCCTGTACTTATAATTAATGGTAACAAAATAATTTGATTTTTGTTTTACAAAAAAACATTAATTGCACAATAATCACTATATATTATGATGGAGTCAAAATTTATGATGTTTGTACACATCATTTCCAGCTATAACATAATTATCATTTATTTAAATACTGTTTAATATTTTATCTTCTAATATTTATTTCTGATTATATTGTTTAACATTTAACTATATAAATAGCTTTTTTAAGAAATTATTTCTAAGTTATGAATATAAGGCATATACAAGTAAAACCTGTTTGCAGCATGCCACCTGATGAGATAACATTTCAGTTGTAGAATGTGGATATTTAAGTGAAGTTGTATGTGTGGTGAATACACAGTGTTCTTAAATTGTGCACTTGCATTATTTTTAAGTGTGTGATGTAATGCTGAAGATGGCTAATGTGATTGAAAACTCGTCCAAGCAGGATATGTGAGCTGTAATTCAGTTTTTAATGAAGGGATGTGCAAACCAGTGGGGATTCATTGGAGAATAGTTACCGTGTGGGGAGAAAAGTGTGTCAAAGACAACGGTCACTGATTAGCTGCCTTAACTGCACTGTCAATGTCCGCAATTAAACTATTGATCACAACTTTGTGCACCTGGCAAGTATGCGGCAAATCAACTATTTCTTCTTGAACCTCATGGAACATTCACAACCAATCAGTGAGGGTTGTCACTGATTGGTTGCAAATGTTCCATAAGGAAACACAAATTGGTCACAAATGTTATTGTATTCTTCAGCCATTAAAAACTGACTTACAGCTTGCATATCCTGCTTGAACAGGTTTTCAATCATACCAGCCATCTTCAATGTTGCGCTAAGCATTTAAAAATGATGCAAGAGCACAATTTAAAAACACTGCACGAGCTACACATACAACTTCAGTTAAACATCCACATTCCAAAATTGAAATGTCAACTCATCATGTGGCATGTTTCAAACAGATTTCATTTGAACATGACTTACTTACAGGGTGTCCGTAAAGTCTGGAAATGGTCGAATAACTCAAGAAATACAGTTTGGATTGAAAAATAAAAAAATATGTGTTCAATACTTTTAAAAAAGCTATCCAGTGATACCAAAGTTGATCCCCCTCCCCAATCCTGTGGGTGGGGAGGGGTAACATTCAAATCTGAAATGGGAACCCCAATTTTTATTGCAGATTTGGATTCCTCAGAAAAAATTACATTAGTTTAGTTTGACCTAAGATTAATGTCATTTTTTCACAAATGGTGCTACAATCGATAAAAATCAGAGATTCGAATGTCTGGAAATAATTCTAAACTAGCCAAACTTCACCTAACAGTTTATTTTTGAATTGACTGCCAAACTAATAATTATTTTAAATTTATGCTATGGTGGTTCCATCATCTGTCAGATTAATAATTATTAATTTAAATTTAGGCTAAGGTGGCGCCATCTAATTATTAATCTGACAGATAGTGACACTGTAGCGTAAATTTAAAATAATTATTAATTTGGCAGTTAATTCAAAAATAAACTGCTGGGGGTAGTTTGGCTAGTTTAGAATTATTTGAATCGTGTAAATCCCCTAGTAAAATGAAGATTATGATTAGTTATCTGATTTGAGCCAAGTCTGTCTGCCCGGATTTGCCATAGAGGGCCCGTGGCTAGGTGTAGCCCGTCTGGGAGCACTGGTATCGGCGTAAGTCCGATAATCTCTAAATTATATACAGCCCGAAATTGAAAATCTGCCAGAGCCTTGGTAGTCTAGCTGGTAAGGCATCGGGACCGTAACCCGAAGTCCCTGGTTCGGTTCGATTCCAGGCCAAGGCAAATTTTTAATTTCAAGAAATTAGTTAAAAATTAATAGTTCGATTATTAATTAACAGATGGTGCCACCTTCTTAGCCTAAATTTAAATTAATAATTATTAATCCGACAGATGGTGGCAATGTAGCGTAAATTTAAAATTAATAATAATTTGGCAGTTAATTCAAAAATAAACCGCTGGGGGAAGTTTGGTTAGTTTGGAATTATTTGAATCGCGTAAACCCCTAGTAAAATGAAGATTATGATATGTCTGGAAATGGCAAAATAACTCAAGAAATACACTTTGAATTGAGAAAAAAAATACGTGTTCAATATTTTTAAAAAGCGATCCAGTGATACCAAAATTGATCACTCCCCATCCTCCTAGGGTGGGGTGGGAGTAACTTTAAAAACTTAAATGGGAACCCCCAGATTTTATTGCAGAATTACATTTTACGTGTAGGTTTTAATTGAAACAATCTGTTGATTCATGATAGATGGCATTGAATTTTTTCAAGAAACTACTTTTAGCATTACTCAGGAATGACAGCGTGGATATAGTAGGTTTCTGTTCCCTCGGGGTACCTTTTAGGTGAGTTCCCTTGCTCTCTCCTTCAAGGCAAAAATGGCAAAATCCCCTATTTAAATTAGATGTTCAAACTGCTACTTGACTCAGTTATTTGAGTGTCCCAATCTTACATAGATGCAATTCTGGAATAAAAACTGGGCCATTTAAGCTTTTTAAAATTACCCCACCCTACCCCAGGAGGTGGGGAGAGAGTCAATTTTGGTATCATTGAATAGTGTTTTTAAAAATATTGAACATGTATTTTTTTATTTTTCAATTCAAAGTGTACTTCTTGAGTTATTCTGCCATTTCCAGATGTTCGTACCTTTCTTTGATTTTTATCGATTGTGAAAAAAATGATATTAATCCTAGGTCAAATTAATGTAATTTTTTCTAGGGAATCCAAATCTGCAATTAAAATTGGGGGTTCCCATTTAAGATTTGAAAGTTACCCCTTCCCAACCTCCATGGTTCAAAAGCATTTCTTTCTGAAATAAAGATCTATTTCTGCATACTGCTTAGTTTGTCTCTTTGATATATTAAAGTATTTATGAATAAAGAATTTTGTTAAAACTTTTCTACATAAATAAATTAGAAATTTAATAGTTTGTTAACTCAAATCACAAATGAATGCAAAAGTGGCAACTATAATGCCGCAAAGCAATAAGCTATTTTTAGAATTAATTAATTATCATTTTATTGTGTTTTCAGGAGTGGTCATATTCAGAATACCAGAAAGCAGGTATATTATCCTCTTCTATTGATTTTCATGCAATCTAATGTTTATCAGTGCATTGAAAGATCTAAAAATTTAAGAAAATTCTAATTTCTTTAATATTGGAACTTTAAATTTTTTTGCATAGTAGTCCAGAATCCCAAATTTGACCACTCTCATAAAAAATTATCAATTGTGTTGGCTTACTCCATTGGCACTTGTAATAGTTCGTATGGATACGAAACTGTTGAAATAATGTTGGTGAGGTAAATTTTCTGCCATTTGTGATGAATTTTTGTCATTAAAGAATTGAGACAAACCTCCTTTTGCCACTTTATCATCTAAATCTATAAGAAAAGAAATAATAAAATTTTAATCAATTCTTAAGCTGAATACAAAATTATTTTAACAAAATCAAATTTATAATTTTTTGTTTATGAAAAAATTTTGCTATTGTTTTTATTTTGTAATTATCCAAACCAGGACTTAACTTATCTGAAAAACAATTTCAATAAAGAGAATCTAAAACAAAGTTTAGTTATCTTAATTTTATATATAAAAACAACCAAACTCCAGGAATATAATTTTTTATCATAAAAACATTTTTTATCTTAATCTAAGGTAGCCTCAGTTATACAAACAAGATTTTCTATTTAGAATGGTATGTAAATTGTAAGCTGTGATATAATAAATTTAATTCATAATGTTCCATAGTGCTTAATTTATGTGAGGCCCGCACGGCCCGCTGAGCCGTGCGCGAAATAAGATATTTATCAGCTCAACAGGTGAATAGCCTTTCAGCAGCGTGTGGTGCAGGTAAGGACAGGTAACGAGATTCCAGACACAAGGATTGACTTGGAGACAACGTTTGTATGAACAAACATCTTTTATTGGAGAGACAGATTTGATACAAACGACAAACCCGACAATCAAATTCGGAGGACAATACCTTAATTGTTACGAAGAATCTCTGGCAGAAGGTCACGGGTCGGCTGGATGACTTCTTGGACAAGTCGAAGAGTTTGGTTTTCAGATGACGGAACTCTTGCTGGATCAATACTTAGGACTGCTGATAGGGAATCCTTTCCGACGTAAAGTTCGTAAGGGGAGCTGACGAGTGGCGACCAGTTCGCTGCGGCAACGATGATGGTTTCTCTCCGAGATCGGGATCGGAAGTGGCGAGATTGGGAATCGATGAGCGGTATACGGTGCGGCAATCGATCTCTGTATTGGGCAAAACTGATTCTCTTCTCGAGTCCAAAAAGGGGTGACTGTCCTCTGGCTCAGGCTGGAACCAATTGATTTCTCTTCAGTGCCAGTCCTCTCTTATCCTTCTTGTTAAACAATAAACATATTTTCCCTTTCTCCCGGGAAGTTGCTATAACAAAATGTGACATTTAGTCCAAATGTTCGTATTCCGATCGTTCCCGACTATTGTTTGTTATTTCACTTGCAGGTGGGATCCATAGTCCTTGGACATCTGCACAGGCACGATCCCTCGCTCGTGATACGTATTCTCTTTTATTTTTGGAGATTTACGATGCTGGGAACGAAGTTCCGCGTCAAATAGTGCAATTTAGTAGATGGTTCGACTATTGTTTAATATTCTTTCGGAGGTGGTGGAGAACGAAGCACCCCGGACCGACTGGAAGAAAGACTCCCTCGCCCGATGTTTATCTCTAAATTGTCAACTCTGATAATTTACGATCAGGCGTGAAGCGACATTCTCCAGCGGGCACCTGGGTTCCTACATTTATAACCACAATCAGTGATAAGTTTTGTTCACCAAATAACTAAATGGATAATTGTCTTTCTACTGATTGGAGTTTTCTGTGATTGTATACTTTGTTCATTGTGATGCCAAGCACTAACAATCATTGATGCCAAACAATAACAAGCAAAATTGTTCTATGGTAGCTTTATAAATAAGTTTGCTGAAATTGGCCAAAATCCAGATGTTTGTGGCAATGCTAAAAGACTAAAAAAACATATGCAATTTTTAGAGATGTGTGGACACACATCCTGAGTCAAATTGATTTCGAGCCAAACTTTACAATAAATTTGAGTTTTTGAGTTGGAGTTAATTTTATTATTAATGAAAATTTTTAATAATGATAAAAGTCAAATTTATCTAAAGATAAAGTGACCAAATGTCGTGAATTATGTGGGACTGTCCCAGATTTGAGTTATTTGTTCTGCAATGAAAACTGTCCCAGATTGGACATATAACTTTTTTAACATTTTCGCAATGGCACAAAGTTGCTGTTTCCTAAATAAACAAATAACTCTTAGGCAGGAAAATACTCTTTCAAAAAAGTTTATTATACTGTAGTAGCACTGTCGATCGCAAACAATCCTCATCAGCTACACAAAGTTAACGAACTACACAAGTGTTCTATAGACCGCCCGACTTCCTGATATTTAAAAGGTGTTGCTATAATAACGGTAGATTAACGTTTTATACACAAAATTATATAAACACAGATTCACAGATAGATTTCTTAGATATAAATATTAAATTTGAAGAAGGTGAGTATGTCTTGTCTATTTTCAGGAAAAACACTTATATACCTTTATTCATTAAAGCAGATGCTAGAGAATCTTGGAGTTTTAAATTAGCTGCCTTCAGAGCCTTACTGAATAGAGCACATACACATTGTACCACGATGGTGAATAGACAACAAGAAATAAATTGGATAACAACAGCAAGCAATCAAACATGGGTATAAAAAGAATACCATCAATAGACTTGTAAGAGAATTTTCCAAGACAAAACCTAATAAAAATGGCAACGAACAAACCGACGATAGACAAATGTATATGATGGACATTAACTCTCTTTGAAATTTAAAAGTAAACTTGAAAAACTCTCAGGCCAAAAAATCATCTTTAATAGAAAGAATACCTTATTTAATCTTATTAGGAACGATAAAGACAAAATTAGTGATGTACTTTCTGGGAGGTGTATCAAATTCCCTTCTATGATAATGACACTAACACCAATGCAAACTATATTGGTTACACAGCATGCTCTCTTAAGAAGTGGATTCCAGAGCATAAGACAATGAATAAAACTACTACTACAGCATTAGCACAACGTGCATTAATCTCGGATTTAGATGTGGATTGGTGTAACACTAAATTACTACGTAAAGAACAAGACCCCAAGAATGGAAGAATTGCAGAAACAGTAACGGTCTTTACTAATCGCAGCATAAGCAGTAAACCGATTAAAAAATTAGACCCTGCTTTGATAAATAACGCTTGGAAATGGTGTCATATCCCCAAACATTAATTAATGCTATTTTATAGATTCATTAAATTGTTCGTCTTTTACGCACAAAATTTTTTCCTGTAAATAGTACATTGGTTAATGTATAATACATAATCGTAATACGTTGTTAATTTTAGTATTTATCTTATTGTAAATATGTTTATATAATTTTGTGTATAAAATGTTAATCTACCATTGTTATAGAAACACCTTTTAAATATCAGGAAGTTGGGCATTCTATAGAACACTTGTGTAGGTCATTAACTTTGTGTAGCTGATGAGGATTGTTTGCGATCGAAAGCGCTACTACAGTATAATAAACTTTTTTGAAAGAGTGTTTTCCTGCCTAAGAGCTGTTATTTGTTTATTTAGTATTTAAAGTTTGGCAGTGTAGAGTTTTCAACATTATTTGTTGCTGTTTCCTCTACTTCATACTAGATGATGCTATTGTTATTAACTGGCAACAAATGTTTCTACTTGTATGTGACAAGTATTGAAGATGATAAAAATACTATTATGGAGGTTGTTACAGAAATAGCCGATTTATAATTCAAATTAAAAGAAATAATAACTATGCAGTATCTACCAGTCAGGGTACATCATTAATGCAAAGCGAATAGAAATATTTAATCACTTTGATACGAACAACGTACCATTCAGGAATATTAAAAAAATAATTGATTTTGCATTATGCTGGTGCAACAAAAAGTTTTTTCAGTGATGAAAAAGTTTTAGACCTCAGAAAAAAATGCAGTTGAGTGCAGAAATATTGAAAGCAATATTACAAATTAAGTGCAAATCTTCCAATTCCTGTATACGAACAACGTACCATTCAGGAATATTAAAAAAATAATTGATTTTGCATTATGCTGGCTAAGTACCAATGGTGCAACAAAAAGTTTTTTCAGTGATGAAAAAGTTTTAGACCTCAGAAAAAAATGCAGTTGAGTGCAGAAATATTGAAAGCAATATTACAAATTAAGTGCAAATCTTCCAATTCCTGTAAATAATTTTATATTACAGTGAAACCCTGCTCGTGCGTTCCCGTATTGTACGACTTTCCCGCTTTAAACGTCTATTTTGGAAGTCCGAGCATTTTCCTATACATGCAATGTAAAACTTTCCCTCTTCCTACGTTTTAATTATATAACTTTTTTATTATGACATCATCAGAGTTTCCGGTTTCGTGCGTTTTCCCGGCTCGTTCGACTTTTCGGGCCGGTCCCCGAAAAGTTTCAAAATCGGGGTTTCACTGTATTTCAAATAATGAAGATTTATTAAAAATTTCATAAATACATTAAATAATCTAATTATTTATTTATTATTATTCGTTATATTGATGGTTATATCTATATATAGTCATTTTTGATATTTTTTATTGAGACTGTTATTTTCTGTGTAGTTAATTTATTATTATGAAGAGAATGTTTTTAATTTTTTTTATTAATTTATCAGAAGTATGTGTTTTTTATAATTTTTATATTAATATATGCATAAAAAAATAGATCCAAGACATTTTAATGATTCACATCTAAATAAACTAAGAAAATGGTGTCCTCACAAATATGTTATGCATTTTTTTTATTTGGACATATCCTGCATTTCAACATAAAATATCTGGTCACTTTATGTAAAGAGCTCCTTCACAATACAAGAGAAAGTCATCAGTATTTAAGTCTGTTTCTAAATTTTTATATGAAATTTTATATACTTAATTTACTAATAAATTCATAGTTTTTCGTGATTTTAAGTTATCACTAACAATATAGCAGTTTAATGGTAAGTATTGAGTATGTAAATTCTTTTTTCAAATATTCTTACTAGTAATTTCGAAGATAGTATTAGAGAGTAGATCTCGTAATTAGAATAATTTTCTAACTACGAGATGGCGCTAACATTAGTTCAAATTATTTCAAATCATTAAAATTATTCCGATTAAAATTTGGCTCGATTATTTAGGTTTATTTGGATATAGTTCCCTTGAAGTTATTATTTAAAAGTTTAAAAATTTATTATTTTTATTTAAATAAATAACAAATATTTATAGAAAAAATCATCTGATTAATTATTGATTTTATGCATATGCTTATGCATTTTATATACTTAGTAGTTTTTTCCCGGTTCATTTTTATTTATTTTTAGCAAGTGTAGCAACTTTATAGTATTCCTTCACACCTGTTTCTGAAACATTATATTTTATCATTAGGTATCCAGAAAAGTTTTTGCCATTTTTCAAATAAAAAATTAAAGATTTATTCGTTGTTTTAAAATTTGTCTTAAAATTCTTGATTTGTTTGTTCTTTTTAAAATTGGTTTTAAAATTTTTTTAAAATTGTGTTATTCTTGTTTTAAAATTGATTTATTCATCAAAATATAAACCTTTACATTCTATAACTTTCTCCTAACAATTTACCATATATACTCGAATATAAGCCGACCCCCCAACTTCAGAGTTTGAAAATCGGTAAAAATGCATAACCCATGTATAAGCCTACCCCCAGACTTTTAGCACTTAGAATTTGATAAAAATTCGAAAACAACAAATTACATGATCTTTGATTTTTAGTTACCGATATATTAATGCAATTTGCCAAAATAAATATTTTATTGAAACTTTAAATATATACTTATAAAATAAATTATTATAATATAGACACCAATATATCAATTTAAAAGATAAAATTTTACTTTACCTGAAGCGATCAAGTGCGTCGTGCCGCTGACTCCAATCTGCATTTGTATAGTGCATCAGATAGGCGATGCCGTGCTCCTGATGTGCCGCGACGCAAAAATTCTCCACAATAATCCAGCTAAAGTGATCCAACGCAGCGCGCCTACATAAGATTCTTGGATTATTGTCAAGAATTTCTGTGTCGTGGCGCATCAGGCAGCATGGTGTCACCTATCTGATGCACTTATATAAATGCATGTTGGATTCAGCGGCGTGATGCACTCAATCGCAACAGGTAAAATAAAATTTTACTCGGAAGCGAGATTGATGTCAACACCTGTGGATGTCGGTGTATGACATTATAGTTAGGATGATGTAGCTTCAGAAAATATCAAGTTAACGAATAGTAATAAATTTTTATAATTTACATAAAAATATTTTCTTTTTATTGCTGTTATTGAATAACTTTTCTAAAACAAGTTCATATTAATCACAGTAAAAATGCCATTAGAATACGTCTACGTCACACAGCTCCCAAGAGACTATTCTTGGTTTCCTTTTCCCTATAGTTGAGTTGACTCCATATTTTAAAACGAGTGGATTACCCAAAAGATGATGTCATACCATTAGGATGACGTGTCAACATGATTTTTAGACATTAAGTGTGCGATTTCAAAGTTTTGATTTTGCTTATGATGAACTGTTTTGATAGACTAAAGTTATTTTTCAGTTCAGATTTTAAATACAGTGGTACCTCGATTTACCACACAATCCGTTCCTCGACCCTGTTCGTGATCCGAAAAGTTCGTAATCCAATAATTTTTCCCAATTGCAATTAATGTAAATCCCCTAATACGTTTTTGTTCAATTTTTCCCATTGCAATTAATGTAAATCCAAATAATACGTTTTTTCCCAATTTTTCCCATTGCAATTAATGTAAATCCAAATAATACGTTTTTTAAAATTCTTCTAAAACATAAAACTGCTTACTATCAATTTAAACAAAGTTCTATCAGAGTCAGCACTACTAGCAGTACAAAAGGAAAAAAGCTTTTATTTAGAAAACTGTAAAAACGGAACTGTAAAGGACATCCCAGCTTTAGAGAAAGCCATCCAGTTTGAAAATTGGTAAAAATGCGAAACCCGTGTATAAACCTACCCAGACTTTAGGACTTATTATTTGATAAAAATCCAAAGTCCAATTGAAATACTGATGATGAAACTGATTTTGAAAAATTATTGGATCAAGCAGACTATCTCCAGTGCCAAAAAAAGAAGAAAACTCGAATCTGATACTGAAAAAAGTAAACCCTACAAATATATCGCAAATAGCAAATTTCAAGGTGGAATTTAACAAAACTTTAATAGAAGTTGAATGTTTTGAAAGAAAATCTAAATTAAATGTTAGAGAGGCCAACTCTAAATATCCTGAAATTGTAAAGATGCTACGATTCTTGTTACAGCTGTGCCTCCAACACAGCTGAGCATAGAGAGACTATTTTCTTCACTCTGTTTGATCAGAGCTGATCAGAGAACAGACAGCTGAACTTGCTGAGGCTGTTATGTTTATTAGAAACAATGCTTAAATTTAATTTTGGTATTTGCCTATTTGGTATGTAATTAAAATTTAAAACTCTAAAAAGAAGCTTTTACTTTTTAATCCAGTGTTAATTTTATTTTAACAGGCATTTATACTAGTTTAGAACTTGGAATAGTTATTTAGAAATTATATTTAAAGTAATTCCAAGGAGAAAAATTTTATTATTATTCAAATTTCAATAGCATTAAAATAAATCGTAAAATTTTAAAGGACATACATTTCTCTTTTCAGTGTATTAAAGTTGCTAATTGTTATCTCAGTTGTTGATATTGTAAATTGTAACAACCTATACACAGCCCAAATTTTGGATAATATCTCTTAAAAATTGTAAGAAATTACAGCCAAAGTGCTATAAAATTAATATAAAGTAGCCTGAAGACTCACTTGTAATAATAAAATAAGTTAATTATGCAGGAGTTGGAGTCAGATCTTACAAATTTTAGGAAGTCGGATTTTTTAAAAGGTGGAGCCGGAGTCAGATTTTATTTGACTGGTGGAGTCGGAGTTGGAGTCGGATTTTTTTTAAACAGTGGAGTCGGAGTCAGAGTTGGATCATTTACTATCCGACTCTGCAACCCTGGTGACCAGGAAGCATAACGTAAGTCGGGGTACCTACAGGTTCCCAAATCTAATTTCAGATACATGTGTATTATGTTCTTAACTGGCTGTTTATTAAGACTTTTTAATCGACAAATTAGCAAATGAAACATGTACATACATATATATGCAATATATAATTGTGAAACACATAAGTGGGGAACGTGGCAGGATGACAAGTTACTTATCTCCGAATTTACGTAAGTCGGGGTATTACTGTACTGTACAGTAACTACAGTGGAATTTCGCATTTCACTCAAAAAATCAGTACAGTAATCGATATGCATATGCAAAAATTTGACAGTGTTTTCAGTCTTTAGTTAATAAATTAATTAAGTAATGAACACTTGCCGAGTTTCGTCACACGACCGATCACCTGTTAGGAACAAATAACACATTATATAAACCTTGTCAAATCGTCCTGAAACCTGATAATTCGTATTTTTATTTATGGAATCTTTAAAAATTAATTAATTAAATTAAATAATATCTGGTATTATATAGTATCTATCACAGAAATCCCCGTGAAGGTCTTAAAATTTAGAACGTTTTGACATTTTTTTAAGGCAGAGTGAATCCCTTAAAAAGGGCCTCTTTCGACCTCTGACACGATACGGTGGATAGTGGTTAAATTAAGTAGGTCAAGCTAAAACTGTTTCTGGTTTATTATTGTTTTAATAAAAGTATATACTATACAAAAATTAATTTTGAATGTTAACAATACAGTATACTGTGTTAATAATTCATTTACAAACGCCTACTGATTAATTAAAGTATATGACTGTTAACAGTCTGATTAACAATACTAGACGTGTGACGTGTATTAAGCTTTAACAAAGATTACTGGCACAGGTGCAAGCAAAAACTGACACAAGAGTCACGATATACGTCTTGAAGTTGGCTATGTTACTCTCAAGTTTATTCTTTCATGACAACTAAAACATTTATCTACAATTTTTGTTATTGATTTTTAAACAGTAGCTAAATATTTTTTGCTATTTTAATGATATTTTGATCTCTGTTTAAATGTTACAGTTAAAAATAAACTAAATCGATATCCGATCTGTATTTGTATATCTATTTATGAAATATTTTCTGCATTTAATACGAAAAAAGCAATTATTAAGATATTTCAGTAAATAATAAAGCAAATATATTTTTATTATTCATCACGACACACACAAAATCATAAATCTGACGTTTCGACTAAGAGTAAGGATAAATGTTTCAAAATATTTTTAATTAGTAAAATTTTCTGTGTTGTTAAAGTTTATACAAGTATAGGCGTGTAAAACCAGAGTAGACTCTACTCTGGTAAAACCGAAACTAAAACTGGAATGAGTCACCTGACGTCAGGGAAATCCCATGTATAAGGTTGATAACACAACGTTTACCAACATTTGTGACGTGTCCTACCAGCGTTCTCATCGCATTTTATTCGTCAACGCTCTCAAGTCGTCTAGATCTCAGTTAGATTGAGTAAGACCGTGTGCTCCTTGTATTATTGTGTTACCAACTTAACGGTTGTGTACGTTGTATATCAATACCGTATAGTCTACTCTCATAAGCAATTTTAAATAAATCTAATGGATAAAAATAATGGAATAGGAAGAGGAAGAGGTAGAGGAAGAGGAAAAAGAGGAGGTGAGTCGATTACATGTGTTTAAAATAAAAATTTCATTCATGTGCAATACAATATCCCGATCGAAGCAGGGCCGGCCCTAAGTTATAACTTTTAAGCGACCCCTCTACTGAGCAAATTTTAATTTTTCATAGATTTTCGTGCTAATCAGAGAATTTACAGAAATTATAATTATTTAAAAATAATATACAGTCAAACCTCTTTAAGCCGCCACCGTCGGTTCTAAGGTCCTCTCTGGCGGTAAAGGAGGGTGGCGGTCTATGGAAGGTTTATGGTAACATGTGAGAAAACATATATAGACTAGAATGACATTGTTTCATTTAATTAAAGGTGATCAGAAATAAATTGCTGAGTAGCAGAAATATTTTTATTTTTATATTCACAAATTAAAATCTTTTGCTGAGTAGCAGGATTTTTATTTTTATATTCACAAATTAAAATCTTTTCGTGAACATCTAATGTCGTTTTTGACATTTTTCCGAGTAAGAAACAGCAACGATACTCACAACAGTTGATTTATAAAAAAACGGTTTAAACTGTTGTTCTTCTTCCGCAAAATCGAGGTTATGGCTTTCCCCATCACTGCCCGTCCAATTGTTGAAAAGTATCGCTCCCCCACTTTTTACCTTGAAAACAGTTTGGCCAAATGGTGCATTACAAAACTGGAAAACTATACTTATTCCATTAAATCTTCCCAAGAATTTATTCAAAAGTTAAAATCCATTAATGTTAAAGGCACCGAAATTATGTCAGTCCTGGATTTTGAATCCTTATACCCCTCCTTGGACATTAATGCCACCTGCTTAATCTTTTACAGATTTCTTTTAACCTATATTCCAGAAAAAGAGCGAGACCCAGGTACTCTTAGAGACTTAGCCCACCTCATTTGCCATCAATCGTACTTTGAACACCAAGGGCGGTTTTACCAACAAACCAAGGGGGTCCCGATTGGCAGCCCAATGGCTGGAGTCCTAGCCGAGATGGTCATCAGAGAAATAGAAAGGCAACTGGATTCTAATATTAAGAGAGAGCTACTTCTTTATGCCTGCTACGTTGACGATATCTTTGTACTGTGGGAAAGTCAAACCTTCGCTTTAGAACTTATGCAACATTTTACAAAGCCACAATATGGCCTTCGACTGAAACTATCTGCTCAAAACCACAAAACTATTGACTTCCTTGATATTAAAATTTTGGTCCACCCTACCCACATTGATACCACAGTTTACATAAAACCCTCTAACACTCCTGTTCTCCCTAGGTGGTGTTTTGACCCATGGTGCTTTAAAAAATCCTCATTACGTGCGTATTTCAGGAGAGCACTGACACACTGTAGTAATTGCACACTTTTGAATAGTGAACTCGACAGGATTTACCGTTGCAGGCTTAAACACGGGTATAGCCGAAAGCTTGTGTGTAGAATTTTCTTCGAACAAAAAAAAACTGGGTAGCCAAATAAGTTTCACTCAACAGCCCACCCCAGTCCAAACTGCTCTTTCACCTCAAGCCGACACCAGTAGAATCTCCCTACCCTATCGTTTACAGTATTACAAGACATTGAACAGAACCCTAGCCAGCGCCAACCTAAAATCCACGTATAAGCGACCACCTACAATTTTTAATATCCTTAGAAATGACAAAGAAAAGAGACCTCTTAGTTTTGAATCGGGTATATACAAAATCCCCCTTGATAATGTCCAGGATTCCCGTAAAGAAGTTTATATAGGAGCTACTAAAAGGAATTATTCGGAGAGGCTACTTGAACACAAAAATAGCATACAGAAAGGAAATCTCTCAACTGCACTGGCCCAGAGGGCTTACAAAAAAGACGTTAACATCCTGTGGACTGAGGCAAAAGTATTTAAGAGAGTAAAAGATGATAAAAAGCTTTTTACGTCAGAAAAAATAGAAATCTTGAAAGCTAACAGTTATGAAAACATTATTAATATACAGCAGGCGGATTCTATATCTACGGCGTGGAAGTATGCTATCAAAAAGAATACAGAGAATAACTAAAAAAGATTTACAAATTAACAAACATCGGAAGGTCAGAATGCAAATGACTATAGCTGTCGGACTCTCACTATTGTAAGGTGGTGTTGCTTAACCCACGAATAGATCTTGGACTTTGTATTTCGCATTATTTTTATTTTATTATCTCTTAATCTCACTATTGTAAGGTGGTGTTGCTTAACCCACGAATAGATCTTGGACTTTGTATTTCGCTTATTTTTATTTTATTATCTCTTATTATTCATTGATAATATTGTTACCGTTAATATGCATTTTTTGTTTAACTTATTTTTCAAATTTTACTGTTACGTTCTAAAAAATCTTTTGTTTTTAAAAAAAAAAACTGTTCTAATTTAGAATAAGTATATTTGTAACTGAATATGGCATTAAGAAATGCTGAAAACGATTTTACAGTTTTCTAAATAAAAGCTTTTTTCCTTTTGTACTGTGCTGACTGTGATAGAACTTTGTTTAATACGTTTTTTTATCCTAGAAAAAAAATTTTAACATGTTATGGCTTTGTGTGTGGAAATACAGAAAGGAAATAAATATAACAGTAATATTAGAAGAAAGCATGTTTAACACCACCTTCACTAACATTCAAGTTTTTTGCAAACCATAATAAGGGAGCTTCACTAATACTTTTAACTTTTTTGGGAGCCATAATAAGGGGATAAATCTAATTAAATAATGAAAAAAACTAAAATATCAACACTTGTTGGGACTCGACTCTACCCATGTGAGCTGGGTTAACTGGATTGCTTCTGGGGGCGAGGCTGTGCGCAAGGTTTTGTGCGCTGCGAGTCACGTGCGCTCCATGCATGTGTGTTTGTGAACCGAAGCATCGTTCATAAAGCAAAGCAAAATTTGTTCGCAAATGGTGTTTGTAGACCGATTTGTTCGTGAACCGAGACGTTCGTAATCCGAGGTATCACTGTAATTATTATTTTTTCGTTATTTTAAACATTATTTTAGTTACATTTTAATCTACTTTAATTAACTCATCAATGAGTTAAATATAATAAATACTTGGGAAGTTACAGAATCTAGATATAATAAATATTTATCGATTACTAGCAAATGAATTAAAACATTCTTAATAATAGTGAAAAATAAATATATTTTTTTTACTCAAATATAAATCCTAGGTAAGATTCTTGATTGATTGTCGAGTTTTTGCATCACGTCGTATCGGGCCGCACGGCATTGCCTATCTGATTACGGTATATAGACACAGGTTTGATGGAATCAATGGCGCGATACGCTCAATCATATTGGGGTGAAATAAAATTTTATCTGGTAACATATTAAATGAATTATTGCAAAATTTCCTTCCTGGTCTTCAGGAGACAATCAATAAGTTATGGGTTTGCTTATTACTTCAATTTCTCCAGCGAAAAAAAAAAAAGCTTATTTTTTTGATCTGTGTATAAGCCGACCCCCCACTTTAGAAATTTTTTTGAGAAAAAACCTCGGCTTATATTTTATCTGGTAACATATTAAATGAATTATTGCAAAATTTCCTTCCTGGTCTTCAGGAGACAATCAATAAGTTATGGGTTTGCTTATTACTTCAATTTCTCCAGCGAAAAAAAAAAAAGCTTATTTTTTTGATCTGTGTATAAGCCGACCCCCCACTTTAGAAATTTTTTTTGAGAAAAAACCTTGGCTTATACATGAATATATACAGTAATAACCTATAAATGCTGGTTTTATGAAAGTGTCTTGTTTTATCACAGAAAAATCTTGACATTTTTTCTTTCAGATCATTTTCATTATTGAACTGCTTGTTCCTCATATGGTTATCCAGATTCAGGAATAAGTGGAAATCTGTTGGTGAAAGGTCTGGCAAATAGGTGGATGGGACACATCTCCCATTCAAGAGCCACTATCTTATAAGGAATCATGTGAGGATTGTGCAACGTATGTAGGCTGAAACTGTGCTATTCCAACATGTGTGAAATTCCATCATTAGGAAATGGTTGAAAATGTTAATATAATTATCAGAATAGTATTAATTTTAGAATACAGTGAGTAAGCAACACAGAGATCTAGGATAAGAGAATTGACACAAAATGTATATAATGAACTAAAACAGCATATTTATTTAATCATCAAGAAAATAGAAATACTATAATAACTAAACACTAGGTGAAATGAACAATTTATTAAACTAATAGAATAACCAAATTATAATAATTAAATAGCATACTCAGCAGTATCAAAAATACATTAAAAATTTTATTTAGTAATGTTTTCGATATCATAAATAAAAGTTTTAGTGTTTTTTTGATATTGCTGAATGTGCTATTTAATTATAATAATTCATTTGTGAGGATCCCACTAGGTGGCGCTTTTGTCGATATTAACGAAAGTCAGTCTCCTGATACCAGGAACTTTTTAAGTGGTTCCAACACTTATTGTCTGAGCGGTGGATGGATATATGTTCTAATATCGTCAGAATGATGACGAGTGTTATTTAGCGATGAGCGAAGGTCGCGATTGATGAGTGCATTTTATTTAAATGGCGGAGGTCACGTGGTTAAGCGGCACAGGGGTCCGGGCCAAGAGAAGGAAGAGAACGTGGTACACAGTGGTTTTATTTACAATAATATTTATTTACAAATGATTAAACAATAAATGATTACAAGTTATAAATGAAGGAAAGAATCAAAGAAACGATTATGTTGCATATAAATTCCTAAGAAATTTAGATAACGTGTTATGAATATGGCAACCGAACAAATGGGTTGTAAAAGAATTGGCAACCAAACTAGGTGGGTTGTGAATGTGACAAACAGGTTGACTAT
Organism: Olivierus martensii; assembly: GCA_000484575.1. NCBI lineage: Eukaryota > Metazoa > Arthropoda > Arachnida > Scorpiones > Buthidae > Olivierus > Olivierus martensii. Next base: position 9,026 of record AYEL01066827.1, on the reverse strand, counting down.
TGAGAACGCTCCCAATGTGCTACATACCTGGACAACGGATGAATCGGACTTGTCGGATCTTCGGAGATCTTGTCTTTCTCCGGCTATGTTATGTTATTGGTAATCCAAGGAACTTATCGGACTCATCATCGACTCTCCTTTTATCTGTTGTTAGGGGAGTGGCTTATTTGTTTCAATTTCTTGTGTATGCTTCTTATCTCAATAGCGACTTATTTAAATCTATTCTATTTGCAACTCAAATTCGTTAGGCCTCTTGTGCTTAATGTGCATCGTATGCATCGATTATTTTATGGGTTTTGTGTGCTTTAATTGCTTCTTATCTATTTGTTGCGCCTCTTTCAATCTAGAATACAGGTGGGTGCTTCACCTTCAGAGAGAAGGGGCAGAGGGCTGTTGCCTCTTGGCAGTCATGTAGGCCTAACCAATTTGGTGAACGTATAAATATTAGCATAGCAACCTAATGGGTTGTAAATGGGTAATAAATGTGTGGCTAACGTAGTATAAATGTCAACCATACAAATGGGTTGTAAGTGTCATGAATGGCAGAAAGCGTCGCTGCTGAACCCTTATACACAATCTGTTCCTTGGCCTAAAGGGAAGAAGGTGGTGCCTGTGCCTTTGAGGTCTTCCATCTGGCCATTTAGTCACCTCGTATGACATGCAGGCTCACAGCAGGAACTATTCTAGACCCTGTCCCTACAGGCGTACAGCTTTTTAGAGTTATTCAATATGAAACCTAAATTGCATTCCCTGTGAAGGGAAGAACAGAACGACCGCCATGGGCGGGGCTTTACTTCTATTCTTGTTACGCTGGTTCCCCGAACCTAAGGGAAATAGGTAGGTGAAAAATAATTGAGAGTTACGAAACTTATTCGATTAATCTCTCAACTACCCCCCTCTTGCATGATAAGAGAGCTTGTCAGTTAGATCTGGCAAATGCGAATTAAGATGTATCTGATTTGCCTTTGTCAGTTTTAATATAAATTTAAATTCTAAGCTTAAATGATAATCTAATGCTATAATAATATCATAAATGTATAAATGTGCTATATTTATTCAACTAGGAATAACAGACCTTCACCATACAACTAGCACACAAGTTTAGTCTGGATTAAGGACTAAGATCAAGCAACTTATTCTAAGCTAAAGTTACAAACTAACTCTATATACAAAAATATATACAGGCAAACTGCCTCCCTCAGTTGGTGGCCTTGTACCACCCACCTGAGTCACGTGATAGGGCGATTCTAAACCCTGCACCTATAGGGGTGCATGCTTTCTATGTAGGTGCATATGTTTTAGCAAAATAAAGTCCTCACATCCAGTTACATTTTGTCAAATTTGGTAGTCAGGTGCTCAGTCAAAGATGGGTAAAAGGTATGCTATTATCCTCACAAATTGGTTTCTAATATAATTAATCTTCACAATTCGGTCTAAATAATGTCATATTCTTTTGGTGCTCGAATAAATAAATTAAACCTACATGCCAAATTATCCCAGTTGAATAATGAAATCTAATGAAAATAATATAAAGTGAATATAATATATGTATCAAACTAAATGTATGCATTTCTATCTACAAGCTGTATATCACTACAAGCTATGAGGTCGTTTGGTGCCCGCTCCTTTTTTTTTGAAGCTGGCGTCCAGCTCTTGACAAATTGCACAGTGACTTCTCAGTGCTTGTCTGATTAACGGCATATCATGCCTTGGTTCCTTCATTGAGGCAAAATGAGCATTCGAAATATATTTGAACGAACGAGCAAAATATTATGGCTTATGATGGCTCCGGCTTGGCATTTTCCAATTGTACCGGGCCTGTTCGGTTCCTGCCTAGTTCCGTCCTAGGAATCGCATGAATGAGGTGTGGCTCCAAGAGAGGTGTTAGGATGGGTGGGAGAGGTGACTCCCTGACCCTTCTATGTCTCTCAGTCTGTAAAGCTGCAGAGAGGGCTACATTGAAATCATGCGGGTGTTCCTGATATACTAACAAGCAAAACTTGGGCGTCAAGCCAGCTATGAAGTGGGAGATCATCTTTATCTCCAATTCCTGCAAAGTCATAGAAGCTTTGAGAGGTGAGAGCCTATGGCTGACCACCAGGTTGAAGAATCAGTGAGCGTAATCCTAGACCGTCTTGCCCTCTTGCTGGAGGCAGTAGGAGACTAGAAACTCCTGCCTTTGTAACGGTTCTTGATCGAACCACCTTATTAAAAGTTGCTTCAGCTAGGCGTACGTTTCAATATGCCGTTGCCAGAAAGCAGAGGTGGCAAACCTCCGGGTGAAACTCGAAAGGCTGGCGATAGCACGGCTTAAGTGCTTCGACGGGCCCCAGGAAAGATGGTCCGCAATCACCTCGAACTGGAGGAAAAAGACGCGGACGGCGAGGCCAAATTTGCCACAAAGGTCGGCAGAGTCAACGTTCCGAACCCATGCCCCTGTACCTGTGCCATTGTGCTTCAGTTTTTTTCTTAGGAAATAAATTCAAAAGTTATCAGAAAATAATCGCTAGCATTGCGGGCTCTCTGTTCTCACACTACCCACCCCTGACACCAATGTGAGAATCCGAAACGTGGCGCTGTAGTTGACTCGTCAGAACTACTGAAATTTAATAAATAAATTTGGAAAATCCGTGTAAGTAAGCGGCACGGAGCTCCAGGTTCGGAAAATAACTAGACAGTTATTTAACAAGCAAAGCCAAGCATTTATTTAACAATAAAATAATTATTTTACAAACAATAATAAAATAAGGAAAAGAGATGTGAACGACCTGAGTAATAATTAGATTAACCGAAAGAAACCTAAATGGCACGCACTGCGAAATACCTGGGGAAAGAATCGTAATCTGTCTTGATGCTGTAACTGTCTTCTTATTGGAAGTAGTCGGATGGATGAATGGGAGTGACATCGTCTTTTTATTATGGAGGTGACTTCCTCGATCAGGATGTTGGGAGAGTCTTCATCCTCCTGGCTAACGAGAATTTGTTGCTGATATCTTGGACACTTCCATCGGTGTCTTTGTTTCCAGGCAGATTATTTCTAATGTATTAGTATCCAAGTTGTTCCCATATTCAGGGTGTCCTTTCTGTTGTGCCCCCATAATATTCTACGTCGGTCCCTCAGGCAGGATAGACCCGACGGGAGACTGGCACTGACCACAGCTGACCGGACCTTTCACTGCCAGCCAAGAACCAGGAACTACCAGGAATTCTCTCTAATCGGGCATCACTCCCCTTTTATATTCGATGAATAATTGTTGCTTAATCACCAGGCAGGAACTAGCAAAAAAGAGAGAGATTTTATCTGCTTTTTACATCCTTTGTTTAGATTAACTTTCTGACTCTATTTCCCCTCAAAATTATGCCAAATGTGGAGAAATAATAATAAATAATAACTTTTAATTAAATTTTGATTGTTCAGTTCTCGAAATCGATCGTTTTACATATATAAAGTTTACATATAAAGATATATAAAAAAGGTGGGTCCTCTGGGACCTCACACATTTTGTAAAGGTTGGGACACCTCCCAAACCTTCACATTGTGTTCGGACCCATGCCCCTTCAGTTCCCACCTTCTTATTTGTACTTATTTTAATATTAATTTCATTAGTCTCCATCCATCGCAACATGGGTTCAGTCCAATGCTCCATTAAACTTCAAAATTTTTAACTTAACTTTATTAAAGGTAAAAAAACACAACATACAAAATCAGGTTATACTTATATAAAGGTCTCGTCTCTAAAATCTTGATTCTGTCTCCGGAATCCTACTGTTATTAATCCACCACTTTTCCAAAACAGTCTATACGGAAGGCACCTCCACACAACCTCGAGACAACTCCTACTCAACGAGAATGAGACACCAGTGCCGTCTCTCGGCACTCTCTTTGTACCACTACTAATTAACATAATTAATTCGAACATGTTAACAACAATTTTCGTATTTAGTTGACATAACATTAATACTTCCAATTGAACAAACATAAATATTAATACGACTACAACAGAAAGTCGTTTTACATTTTTAGAACCAATAGTTCCATGCCAACCACACGTCGAATAGACGATACTAATCTACTAACATGGCGACGTCTCCACAACTCCGAACACACAGGTATTTTCACTAGAGATTTCTCTTTCTTCATCACAACAGTTCATAACACCTAAACAATAGTTCTTAACAAAACCTCCTACCAACCAAAACCTTATAATTTATATAGTCATAAAGCAGGTAAAAATCGAATTGACAAGGTTAATAGAATAACAAAATCCAACAAGACTTTCTTGAATAGAAGAGTGTGTGTCAATGGATCTTGAATTATGTAGACATACTGAGAGAGAAAAAAGGTTATGCACTCTTATTTTCCTTTTTATTATTCTTTACTTCCTTTTTTGTAGATTTTCATATTGAATCTTCTAATATTCTTCCTTAGTTAATATTTTCTTAAATATAATGTTATTAAGGTAAACGTCATCTTTGTTCCTTAATCCTCGTCAGACAGCCACTGATGGGATGGAAATTTCTCCCTTTCCTACATTTTCGTAATTGTTTCGAAAGTCAAACAAAATTTCAATCATTTCTCTACCAACTACTTCTATTAGTCAGCCAGGAGTAGCAACTGAAACTCCAGCAGTCCCTTGAACAAGGAACCATGTGTATTTATCTAATGAGACACAGAATTTTAGTGCTTCTTTTCTCATGTAAAACAAGGAAGTTTGCTACAAGAGATCAGTGTAATTGTCCTTTTGGAGATGAATCTATTTTCCTTTTTTCTTTCAGATATTGATGAATTTTATATAAAGTTTGCTTACCAATTCTAATAAAATACAGTAGAATACAGCTATCTGACAAGCTAAAAATATGATGGCTATACATAATATCAGTAAGAGCCACACAATAGATGTTTAAACAACAATTTGAGAGTTTTATCAGGGTCCTCTGGATTTCACAGTCGTCTTTGCAACATGAGGTCAGGCATTATTCTGAAGAAATATACAGTCGATTCTCATTATTCGCGGTAGTTATGTTCTTTAAATTCTTCACGAATAATAACGAATAAAGAGCACTAATAGCAGTAGTGACTTTAAAGTCACTACTGCCATTAGTGCTCTTTATTTGTTATTGTATTAGTGTTACAGGCAGTTGGTATTTTGTTTTATCTGATCTTCAATGAATACTGAACCATTGTGCCTATGGGAAATATAGAGTTAGGTTCCTGCAAATGTTCCTTCTCAACATTTTCATCCTTGCTTTGTCTGTTTTTTTCTGTTTAAAGACAGCTTATTTAATGTGTATTACAATATTATAATTACAGTAATCTTCATTCAATTTTTTTAAGATCAGAGATTATTCCTGGAAATTGCCTTGTAAAGAGTTCTTATTTTACAAGCAATTTCCATGTCAGAATTCACAAAGTCAGGAATAACTTGTATTTAAAATTATACATGAAAATGTAACTGCATAAATTTTTTAAGTATATGACAAATGTAATTATTTTTATAAAAATTTTATACATTAAAAATAATGTATCATTATTATTATTATTATTATAAATTAAACATTTCAGTATATTACCTTCTTCTTGTGCTCCAGATATAACATTAGAAATAGCATCTAATGCATATCCAACAATTTCAGCATCACTTCTATCAGTTTCTAAAATTTTAATAAGAGCATCCATTCCTTGAGCTCCTACTTCTAATCGAAACTTCTAGAAAAAAGATATATAATAAATATATAATCAGTTATGGATTAATTAATAAAATAATAATAAAATTTTAGTCAAACAATTTCAGTTTCCTCTTCAGATAGCTTATGCGCTAAAATTTAGATAATATACAACAGACAGGCCAACAAGCTACATTTCCAGTAATGCTAACATAGCAGTCTTGAACTCTATGTGGCAAAGATGAACAGAATATAGTTCAGGTAATATATATCTTATGGCATTGTTGTAAAAAAAGATCATTGGCATAAAAGTCTAATCTTTAACAATACTGACTTATGACCCTGGGAATTAATGTTATGGTCTGGTTTTTTATTGTAAAAGTAAAGCAAAGTTTTTGGGTTATTTTTAATATAAAGCCACATTGCAGATATTTTGGTTTTCATTAGAAGTTAGGACAAGATATACATATTATCATTCCCTTATAGATGTTCAAAAAAATATATTAGTGCTTTTTACAAATGTTTTGAAGATGATCTGTACAAATTTGCTTTTTAATGCAGTTTCAATTGTTTCCATTATATTGAAAAATATGCCTTAAATTTCAATCATTATTGATTATTATGATCTGATTTAATATGACATTATCTTAAAATTACTGAAGATCACAGTTTTACCAAATGAAATTTTTCATACTTTTTTGTTTATTTTTTTGAAAAAAAAATATGTATCTCTTGAAGAAAAGTCACTTTTAGAGAGGCAACAGTTAACAATAGAATTTATCAGGTAACCAATAAAGTTCTGTCGGATTTTGATCTTATAAAGAAAAATGTGATAGCATGAACTAGTATGTATTTATAAATCAGAAATAGTTCCCATTAGCAGCAATGACCTGTCTCCAACACTCAGGTAGATTATGTATCCCAAGGTAGTAGAACTCAGCAGAATGTGAACCAAAGAAATCATCCAATGGGTTTATCACCCATTGGAGGATTTGGAATCGTTGTCCATGAGATAATTGTCTAATGAATCCAAAGGTGCAATGTCAGGGGAATATGGGGTATGCATTAGTTTTCCCAACCAAATCAGATAATGGTGTCATGGGTGATCTTATGAACATGTGGCTTTGTGTTGTCCTGTAACAATATGACACTTATGCAATTCACAAATGTTGGCTCAAATGGTTTTCTGTTTTTCATGCACATATTCCAGTTGCTGAGAGTATACAGTTTCATTCATTGTCTTGCCAGGTAGCAGCAGTTTGCATTGCACAATATCCCAAACAGTCCTTCAAACACACAGCATAACCTTCTGTTGATGCAGTGATGGTTTTGGTTGTTTGGGAGTGGGTTTATATGATGCAAACCAATGATGATGGTATGTGAAGTATTGTAAAAACCCACTTCTCATTGCAAGTCAGCTTTTCTTTGATGAGACAACAAAGAAACACAGGCATTTGCTGGTATCACTTTCTGAGCCACAATCAATTCATGTGACCTATTGTCCCACTTTATATCATTTCTCAAGCTAATGGAGGTGTTTTGAATGGTTTCTGTACTGAAATTGAATGCTTCTCCCAATGCTTCACATGTTTGGCCACTATCAGCCTCAATAGCTGCCTTGAGTTCATCATTAGCTATGGCTTGTGAACATCTTGTACTCAGTGCAGTCTGGAGGGATTATTGCCATTCTTAAATTTGTTAAACCACCATCTGCCTGCTCATTTAACACAACCTTATGTAATGCCTAGCATATTTTTTCCCCTGCTGCACTAGCATTTGTTCCCAGTTTAAACTTATACATCATACTGGCCAAAATAACACTGTTTGGGTTCTCATATTTGACCTGCTCTTGCTGACGCCCCCTATTACTGTGGTGCAGGGCCGCCGAGAGAAATTTTCAGGCTTGTGACAAGTCTGTGGTCCAGGCCCCACTTAAAAAAGTGCATCACTTTGGTTTAATAAAAAAAAACCATATAAACATTATGCATTTATTTAAAAAAAGGCAAACAATAAATTAAAAATTCCATATATTACATACTATGTTATATATAAAAGGTTTATTTTGGTACGACTGCTTTAAGTGCTCTGTCGACAGCCTGCGAACTATCGGACACGTTATGTGACATTTCAGGCCTGATGGTCAGGCCCTCTCTGATGCCGGGCCCATGACAAAAGTCATGGATGTCACCCCCTCTCGGCGGCCCTGCTATGGTGACTACTACCAGCCAGCTATAAGAGGAAACACTTACTAGCATGTTAACCTTCCTCTTAATGTCTCACCTCTAAGGAATGGTGTGGGGAGTGCATGAAATTTGATCATGCAAAATTCTGACAGAACTTTATTGGTTGCCTGATATTTCTCACAATACAATGATACAATGTCTTTATAAATGATGTGCTGAATAAAAAAATTTGTTTGCCTTTGCTTCTAGATAGCTATGCAAAGGTAATTATCATGAAAAATTTATGTTTGCAATAATAAAATTAATTACTCCTTGACTGCCTGTCTCTCACACATCAATAGTTGCACTAATTATTCATAATTTTATAAATTATGATATCAAATTCATCTTTTCATCATACTGCAAGTATTATATATCATTAGAACTCTTAAGTATGTAGTTTAGTAATATTTTGGTCCAATCTATCTAGTTACATTTTATATGGGTCCAAAAAATTGTTGAAAAGCCATTGTTTAGATTTTTTATAAAATATCACCAAAATAACATGCCAATAAGAGTTAGAATACAATGAAATTGGTAAAATTCACATAAAAATTACAGTTAATATTAAACTCACAACCAAATTAGAATTTCCCTTGGAAAATTTATATTAAAGGTCTAAATCTAGGTCATTAATTTTCCTCAACTGCCTTCACAGGTGAGGCAGCCTGTGGTAGGATTTGGAATGGCACTACTATTTGGCAATTAGAAAATAATTGAAAACACTAATCATGGACATAACATCTTTGAATTCTAAGCTGTCTTTAATCTATTTATATATGTAAAAATGCAATATTGTCCAATTTGTTCTATAAAGGCTTCTGCATAATTTGACCCCTCAGGACTAAATTTGCCCTATAGACTTCCTGCAGCCCTGTAGGTAACAGCTACTCTGGGTCAAGATTACCCCAGGGGTGGTGCATTTTGGGCTGACAATGAAAATGCTTTCATTTAAATTTTTCAGAGTGATGTTTGAATTTGGTATGACATCATAAAATGCTATTGTTGCATGAAGTCATTATGACACAACAATAAATGACATCATCATGATATTATATACTGGCTAAATCAATTGATAAAAATCAATGGTAACATTGGACATGGAAAGCCAATATATTACAAATGTTACAATGAATTATG
>AYEL01066826.1:0-25377 GCA_000484575.1 Olivierus martensii | reverse complement strand
TAAAATATGGTAATTGGTTCTTGCTTTGTGAGATTCCGGCCATTAGCTAACCTCACGATGAATAACCACAATACTAACTTAACACTAACTGTTTAAGAAATATTTATTTTCATATTTTACATTGTTGTTCATCATCTAAATTAATAACTTACCAGGAATTGCATCTCTCACCATCATCAAACCAACCGCCATATCAAAACCAAATAGCGAATCGAAAGCGGAAGTTGAGTGCCACCTGGCCGCCAATTCTGGGTCAAGAATTGAGTGGATAGGCCAACTCCAAATCAAAACTAAAATAGCGAATCGAAAGCGGAAGTTGATTGGAAGTTGAGTGCCGCCAATTCTGGGTCTAGAATTGAGCGGATAATCCAGTTTGTGGCCGCCAATTCTGGGTCGAGAATTGAGTGAATAGGCCGATTTGCAAGCTACCGCCAATTCTGGGTCGAGAATTGAGTGAATAGTCCGATTTGCAATTGGAGCATTGCCTCTGGGTCGAGAATTGAGTGAATAACCGATTTGCAATTAAGCATTGTAACTTTATTGAATCAGTAAATTAGTTAGGAAGTTGAGTGCCGCCAATTCTGGGTCTAGAATTGAGCGGATAATCCAGTTTGTGGCCGCCAATTCTGGGTCGAGAATTGAGTGAATAGGCCGATTTGCAAGGCCGCATTACCGCCAATTCTGGGTCGAGAATTGAGTGAATAGTCCGATTTGCAATTGGAGCATTGCCACTTTATTGAATCAGTAAATAATTAGTTCCGATTTGCAATTAAGCATTGCAACTTTATTGAATCAGTAAATTAGTGACAGATAGAACTAGTAAGCGAAGTTACGAACCAATGAGAAATTTTTAACAAGTTTTCTATTTGTTTATTAGCAAAATATGACAGCAAATTAAATTAGTTCCAGATAGCATTAATAAGCGAAGTTAATGAACCAATGAGTATTTTTAACAAGTTTTCTATTTGTTTATTAGCAGAATATGACAGCAAAGAATAACAAAACAAACTTCTATTTGTTTATTAGCAGAATACGACACCAAAAGATAACAAAAACGCTATTTGTTTATTAGCAGAATACGACACCAAAAGATAAAAAAAAACAAATTTCTATTTGTTTATTAGCAGAATACGACAGCAAAAGATAACAAAACTATTTGTTTATTAGCAGAATACGAAAAGCAAAAGATAACAAAAACAAATTTTTTCACAAGTTTTATTTTAAATAATAAGTTGAAGTTACGAACCAATGAGAAATTTTTAACAAGTTTTCTATTTGTTTTCAGAATACGACACCAAAAGATAACAAAAACAAATTTTTTTCACAAGTTAGTTAATAAACCAATGAGAAATTTTCGAAACAAACTTCTATTTGTTTATTAGCAGAATACGACACCAAAAGATAACAAAAACGCTATTTGTTTATTAGCAGAATACGACACCAAAAGATAAAAAAAAACAAATTTCTATTTGTTTATTAGCAGAATACGACAGCAAAAGATAACAAAACTTATTTGTTTATTAGCAGAATACGACAGCAAAAGATAACAAAAACAAATATTTTTCACAAGTTTTATTTTAAATAAAGAAATCAGATAATAAACAAAACAAAATAAATAATAATTTCTATTTGTTTACTAGCAGAATATGACAGCAAAAGCTAACAAAAACAATTTTTTCACAAGTTTTATTTTAAATAAAGAAATCAGATAATAAACAAAACAAAATAAATAATAAATTTTTAAATAAAGAAATCAGGTAATAAACAAAAGAAAATAAATAATATCGATAGCACTAAAATAAAGAAATCAGATAATAAACAAAAGAAAATAAATAATATCGGTGGCACAGCGATATAATTAGAAAGAAATCAGGTAATACAAAAGAAAATAAATAATATTGGTAGCAAAAGAAATCAGGTAATAAACAAAAGAAAATAAATAATGTGGGTAGCATAAGCAGTATAATAGGCAAATAATAGCTAATGGCAAAAAAGCTCATCTTTGTGATGTTTCACCCCTTCAAAGCCAAGTGACTGTTTTTGGAATGCTCCTTGTCCAGTTTTACTAACCGAAAATTAACGCTAATTTGTTAATTGACAACATAAAAAAAGCTCCTCGTTCGGTTTTACTAACCGAAAATTAACATTAATTTGTTAATTGACATCATTAAAGGGACGGACATTTGTTAGTAAGACTGGTCTATGCTTACAACTCGCATTAATTCTAACCGAAAATTAACGGTAATTTGTTAATTAACATCATAAAAGGAGGCCAACTGAAAATTAACAGTAATTTGTTAATTGACATCATAAAAGGAGGTGCAGCTTTGTTAGTAAGACTGGTCTATGCTTACAACTCGCATTAATCGAATGTTTGCTCGAAACGGTATCATTTTTATAAGTTGCACTAATTGAATATCGCATTATTCAAACTCACACTAACTGAAAAATGGTATCAATTTTATAAGTCGCACTAATCGAAATTAAACGGTATCATTTTTATAAGTCGCACTAATCGAATATCGCATTATTCGAATGGTATCAATTTTATAAGTCGCACTAATCGAAATTGCATTATTCAAACTTGCATTAATCGAGACCTACCTGTATTTTCTTAGTCCATTTACAAAATTGTATTTCTGAACATAGAAATAGCTAAAAAACTTTGTAACAATGACTGATCTTCCCACAATCAATTTTTATTTAATTAATATACTACATTAAGTTTTTAAAATTTATTAAATTCATCTATTTTGCATATTTTGAAAATGTTAGATAAGATGAGTTGCATTATAAAATATTTGAAACATTAATTATTTATTATTTATTTAATAAAACTTGATTAACAAAATAAAAAATACTATCATGATTCATCATAGATATATGAAAAATTACTGATAAGTGCTTTCAGTCAAAAACTGTCTATAGGTATAACTATTCTATCTTTAAACAAATATAAATTAAGGGACATAAAAGAATAATTTTTAACAATATAAGAAACATATAAAAAATTATTTTTTCATATGTTAACTCAACATGTTTACAAAACTATATTATTTAATGTAATTCTTTTATTCTTATTTTATATTGTTTTTATGCATATTGTATACTTATTTAAAAGATTAAGTTATCTTTCATTTCTTTAAACTTTTCAATTATTAGAAAATACTAGCTATGGAAAAACTACAATTTTCTAGATAAACTTATTTGGAAAATGATATTATCTAATTTGCATATTGATATCATTGATTCATATATAGCTGCAACCTCAAACTCATGACTTTATACATCCTTTATTGCAGCTTGCTTCAAATTTATTACAATCATAAAAAATTCAGAAAAAAATTATAACTGTTTTTTATGAAATTTTTGAAAATCACTTTAAAGTTTTTTTTTATAAATTGTATTGAATTCACTAAAATACAAGATTTTTAAATGTAATGTTTAACCAATTTAAAAATACAAATTTTTAAATTGGTTAAACATAAGAATTGTTTGTTCTTGTTATGATTATGTTTTTTGTGATTGTACTCTAGTTTACTGCTGGAGAAAGTTAAGATTTAGCTAAAAATATTTCAGTAAATAAAATTAATTGTGAAATTACTTTTAACTGCTAATGAAATATTGTTTTCTTTATTTATATTTTGTATGTTAGACATTATGCAATTTAATTTTATCATCTTTTACAGAATATCATATCTCGGATAGTTGTAAATCTTTTCTTGAAGTCAAATAATATGCTTCCTGTTTCATTTGCTAGAAGAGGGCTAGATGTTATTAGCTAGGACAATACAGGGTTATCTGAAAGCAATAAGTGAGCAGATAGGGCAAGCAAACAAGGGCAATTATCATAATATTTAGATTCGATTGTTATGGGAGAAGAATTTCTTGGACCAACAAAATAGAGTACAGATATCTGGAACAGGACAAGACAATCTCATTTTTGAAATGGTTAAGTTTCTTCAGACTCTTTACTGTTATTTTTTTTCCAGAAAGAGGGTGAGTTTGGGTGCAGTATCAATGACCAACTGGTCTAGTATATGGACAATTCAAAATCTCTACTAGTATAGGCAGGGGTTTACTGTGGGAGAAAACAGGTATCCTATTCTTATTTCCTTGGATAGTTTGTCACAGTCTTTCAGGCAGAAATCTATACTTATGTGTCAAAATCAATCTTGCTACGGGATATATTTATATCCTATCAGATAATTAAGCTGCATTAAAAGCACTCGATAGTTCCTACTTTACTTCAAAGTTTCTGTGGGAATGCCATCATCTCATTATGGAATTGGCTATCAGAAACAAGATTCAATTTGTTTGGGCACAAGAGCACAAAAGGCAATTAGGGTGAAGATGCATCCTTTTATTAGAACTGAGCCTGCCCTGGGTATTAGATCTAAAGCATAAAGATTTATAAGAAATTAGTTTGCAGCTCAGCATTTCTCCCATTGGAGGTCCACTTCTAGATTAAGGCAAGCAGAGAGACTTATTTTAGATCCTTTATTACAGAGAACTAAAGTTGCTTGCATTGCCCATAAATCAAGTAAAGATTGTTACAGTGTCCTCACAGGACACTATTATCTTAAGAGAAGGCTTCTCTTAATTGGGAGTATTGATAGTCCCAATTATAAATTTCAGGGAGGAGATGAAGCTCCTCTTCATATTTTATGTGAATGTATAGTCCTTTCAGAAGTAAAATATCATCATCTAATACTGCATTTTCCTAAACTGAAAGATCTTTTTTATAGTAACATTGAAAATGTACTGTCTTTTATGAAGATGGGACTTCTTATGGAATCATCATATTAGAGGAGAACTCTAAATCACTGGTTGGTTGGGGTGCTAAAGCTGTTTAAAGTCCCTCTTTCCTACTACTACTACTTATAACAATCTTGAAAAACTATGAAATATATTTTATATATAAATATATTTATATCACAGTTATAAGAATATATAACAGTGAACTAATATGGGCTTCCAAATTGTGTATATATATATATATATCAAATTTTATTTTATATTTTAATTTTATCACACAGTGCAAAATGTTTTCTTGTTTATTTTGTAGTAATTTTCATCAAAGAAACTTTTATATCATAGTTATAAGAATATATAACAGTGAACTAATATGGGCTTCCAAATTGTGTGTATATATATATATATATATACACACATATATATATCAAATTTTATTTTATATTTTAATTTTATCACACAGTGCAAAATGTTTTCTTGTTTATTTTGTAATACTTTTCATCAAAGAAATTTTTTATGTTTTTTTACACATTTCTTTAATTAGATGTATAGTTACACTAATAAGCAAACTGTTACTGATTAATTATATTTTTATAGCTAACTAATCAGAATTAAAAAATTATTAATTGATTACCTAAAAATAGGTAGGTCCTAAACCTTTTAAAGTAGTGTATGTGTTGGTCTAGACATCAAAGTATAACAACATAGAAAAAATATGCATTTGTATTAGTTAATAAGCTCACAATAAACTATATAAGAAATGCCAGTCTAATCAATTGAAGCAACTGAGTCTGTGCATGCGATTTAATCAGAGCAGCAACTAGCAGCAAACTGACATCTGATCAAAATATAATGGAAAGTGTGCGATTTAATCAGAGCAGCAACTAGCAGCAAACTGACATCTGATCAAAATATAATGGAACTGACATCTGATCAAAATATAATGGATTCTAGGCAACATTTTCTCATGTCTAGACATGAGAAAATGTTGCCTAGAATCCCACAATAAACTAACTATTCTGTCATAATCAAAATTTCAACCTTTAAAAATATAAATAACTATCAATTAAATACTTTGGCTTTAATGTCAAATCATTACTTATTTATCAATTTAAATTAATAAAAAGAAATTTGTTTATTAATACTATTGTATTAATTTTAACATAAAAATTTAGATTTTATATTATTTTGTGCTAAAATTTTTAAACCATATGATTCATGCATGGAAACTGTGAGAATTATGCAATGCACTAAATGTAAATGATGATAATGTGGATTTGATATAATCCAATCAAATATCATTTATCATGAATTATAGAGAATGATTCCACTAGTGGCAATATATACATGCTATGAATAATCAGATATGTTAGCTTGGATAAAACTCGAAGCTGCTCCACTGACGTGGCTTTTGTGGCCAGCAAATTACAAAGTTCCAGGAAAACAGTTTTACTCTTAAACACAGGAATAAAGATTTAACCAATTCAGTGCCTTTAATGTGAATTACACAACAAGGAAGTGGAACAAAAAATTGATAAAAAATAAAAAAACAAGTTAAAAAAATTCAATCCTAATTTTATTAATGCAGTTTTTGCAAATTGGATATTTTATATGTATTCATTAAAAATACATCCTTTTGATGGTGGTTCCTAAATTTTTTCATTTGCCAAAATATTTTTTTAAATTACATGCAAACAAACATTGTATTTGAATAGCTTGATAGAATTTAATTTTTTATCCCATCCTGTCAATTTTATAGTGTAATCTATCAAAGTTATTTCAATTGTGGGATTTAATAAATGATATTTTTGAAATTTTTAGAAAAAATAAAATTTTTCATAAAATGAGCTATAAAATCTGAATATTAAAAAATAAATAAATAAATAGGAAAATATTGGCTAATTCTGTTAAAATAAATTAAAATATATCTTAGCCATTCATTTTTTGTTTCAATTTCATCAAAATTCAAGAGAAAAATGTGAAAAATGCAAAGTAAATACCTCAGGCTATTTAAAGGGCGTGACACTTTTATTGCCTGCATCTTATATAGCATTCAATTCTCGATAAAGTCACATATTTTTTTTAAATATTTTTTCTAATAGAAAACTTAATAAAATCAGATATTGATTTTAACATAAAAATAAATCAATCATAATATTGACTCTCATTAACAGATTTGATATTAAAATTCAAAATAAATTGCTATGCTAGCAGTTCATCAGTTCAACCATTACTTTTTATTATAAATATTTAATTTCCTTTCTGTGATTTTAGTTTAATCTAACAGGAAAGAAAATATGTAAAAAGAAAAAAGTTCAAAAAATTACTTATAGAAAATTATAAAACTTGTCAATGATAGTTTTAAATAATAAACACAAATATGAATAAATATTTGTTCAAAATGCAAACAACAGATGGTTTTGATTTTGAAAGATCATTAGATTCATTAAACTATCTTTTATTACCATATTATATTTGAATAATACTAGTATAATATTTTATTATACTAATATTTTATATACAGGGTGATTTAAAAAAGTTGTGCCAAAATTTTTGTAGAGAATAAAAATCAAAGTAAAAAAGTTGTGCCAAAATTTTTGTAGAGAATAAAAATCAAAGTAAAAAAGTTGAAAGTTAAATTGCTATTCGAAAATGAATGCTGCGTTTGTAAAACAATTACGTTTCATTTAAATAATCGGTTGCTAATTTAATAAACAATCTGTTCTCAATGCTCTAATTTTTTTAGGATAATTTTTAAATAGTTAAAATTTATAGATGATTTTAAAAATGCAAATAAACATATTTTAAAAATAATTTTTAACGGAACCAGAAATGATATCACAAAACTTTTGTGTGTTATATCTGTTAAATGGAGCCTCAAATCAAAAAATTCGACTAGACTTTATTACTCAGAATTTTATCCTCTACAAGACTGTAAATTTTGGCATAATCTTTTTGAATCACCCTGTATATATAGACTTCCATTTCTGAATTTTATCTAAGCCAATAAGTCATCTATATTAAAGCTAATCTACTTCTTTATCAATTATAATGTAGAATAAAAATTCTTTAGCATTTATATGATAAATAATTTCTTTTATTATTGTAATTTACTTGATTTTAAGGGCCTTTACTTAATTTTATTGCGATCAAATTGCATTCTGAGAACAGATTTCTGATTTTAACATTATATTTAAAGGAAATTGATTTTTGGTTTAAGAATTCTTACTTTACAAGCACACTTTAGAAATGAATTAATTCGTAAAGTTGAGAAATACTTGTAATTATTTTGCTATATTTAACACATATTAATTAGTTATCAGATTGCATTAATGAATGTGATTGATTACTTTATGGAAATAATGTAGTCAAAAACGAATTTTTTAAATGAATTTTTAAAATTAATATTTACTGTGATGATAAACTGTTATCATAATGTTCTCTATTTCTCAAAAAATTTTTCTTTCATCATAACCTTTTGGATGATAAACTGTTATCATAATGTTCTCTATTTCTCAAAAAATTTTTCTTTCATCATAAACTTTTTCTTCTTTGGAAAAGTATCTATATATTAATATGCTGTATATTCAATTTTATATATTCTCTAATTTTTTTATTGCTTGTTCTAATAAAGTGGTTCAGTTATCAACGACATTATTTTGTGCAACAGTTTTTATTTTTAAATTATACTTTTGATTGATGTAATTGTTGAAAACAGGTTAATGACAAAAGTTTTGAAAATTTTCAACAGATGGAAAGGTGTAAATCTTCCAGTCAGTATGATTCCTATATTTTTCTTTTTTAGCTAGGAAGACAATTATGGTATCAATTGATGCAGAATTTTACGTAGACATGCACAGAATTTTTTTTTAAATTTTTACTTTGATCTGTGATCATCTGTAATTATTGAAAATAAAGTACTGGTGAAATTTTATAAGTTTCCCAATAGATGACAATATGTATATGAGATCACTAATGCTTGATATAATAGACCTCGACAAGCTTAACTGTGAGGAAAAATTTGAATTTTATAATTTCTGTTTTAATCTTATAACCATAGTTTTGTCAAATAAAATTATTTGCAACTAACAATAAAATAATACTTAAAATGAACAAATAAAACTTAAAATAACTGTTGTTAGCACCATCATATTGTGATCTGTGATGTGTATATGGAATGGAAAGACATCATATGGCATTAATTATCCATATCAAATATGTATAAGAGAATGTCAGTGGGCAGCTTTTCAATTATTTTGTAAAAATCTTCCTTTATCAAATGGCTTTAGTGATATAACACTTTTAAAAAACTATGCTCTATATTTTAAAATTTTAGAACATGTGAAAATATGATTGAATTTGAATGTTATTTTGACAAAGATATTATAAACTGACATAAGACAAATTATTAAATGCAATCCAATCATAATTTCCTTCAAAAAATTCATGCAATTTTTTGAATAATACAATTTACACAGAAATATGGATGAATTGATAATGACAATAGATATTATTAGTTTGAAATAAATTGTAAGTTTTTAAAATATTTTATAAAAGCTATAAAAATATACAATATATATGTATATATCAATAATACCATTTCTGTAAAGTTACCCACTTTATGAAATTAGCATGTATTGATAGATTATAGCATATTGATAAAATTTTCCCAAAGAACCATACTTCTATCAGATGCACTTAGAGTCATAGCTATTCAAAGTTTTTTTAAAGTTAGTAATGCCACTCTCAGTAAAAGTAACTGCTAGCACAAATGGATCATAGCACAATGATCTTTGTATTGCATTGTGAGAATCCAAGGAAAACATATGCTCAAACTGAATTGCCCATGCATAGAATGCTTCCACTTTCGACTGATTTTGATGGGATACTGTTGGCAGCAGGCACTTTATATGCTCCACAGGCTGGGCATCATCCCTAAATAGGTTGAGCCAAAAGATTGAATGATATGGTTCAACAGACTGGACCCAAACACCCCTGATAAACTGGTGATGTGGATCCCAAATCGTCCAAGGTGGTAAGCTCACAGGCTGGGCATCATCCCTAAATAGGTTGAGCCAAAAGATTGAATGATATGGTTCAAAAGACTGAACCCAAACACCCCTGATAAACTGGCGATGTGGATCCCAAATCATCCAAGGTGGTAAGATACTGTTTTACTATGTATCCAGGTCAATTCTGTTGCTTTTAATGGCATATGTTATGCCAGGACAAAAAAAAATTAATTACAATAAAAGCAGAACTAGTCTCAGTTGCAACAATATGTTCTCTACTGAATTTTTTTAAGTATGAAAAATCTGCTGCCAATAGATGCTTTAATCATGTTCACAATTGTCACCAATTCAATGAAAACAATCTGTAACAATTATTATCTAGTTTGAACTAAGCATTTTAATATACTGTAATGGGGATGAAATTTAGATTTTTCACTATGGCCAAGAAATGCATGTTAAATACAATAAATGAAAGCATTTAAATTTTACAGCAAAATAGATTGCTTGCTGGTGGAAGATGTGTCACATCACATATGGCAATGTGGTATCATCTATAGTGCAGCTTTTTTAATGAATATATATACATGCATCCCCTGGATTATAATGTAGAGACCGACTAACACAAATCATTGGTTTAAAGATTTGTGTTAGTAATTGTGCCAATATGAATTTAATATACAGGTAGGCCTTATAATATATAATTTAAATTATCTAATATTATTGAGTCATAAGAAACTATTACAAAAACAAAATTGCACCACAATTTGATATAATATATAAATGTGTATAGTATACAATGATAAGTGTATAACATGTTGAAACAATCTATTATAACTATTATATTTATAATATTTATCATATGGTAGAAACAAACTATTATATTTATGAAATTTATTTATTATATTATCTACTATATTTATGAACTGTATACAATTCATAAATATATTAGATTATTTCTTCATGTGATACTCTTATCATTGCATACTATACACATTTATATATTATGAATATCTTTTACCATTATATTACAGATCATTTACTATTATATGAATTTATTAAAATACCTTTGAAGATTATGTTAAATATAAAAAATTTTATTTATTTTCAAAAAGTTTAAATTTTCATCATTTTGAGAAAAAACTGTAACATTAAGAATTGCAATTTGAATTTTTTTCTAAATGTATTTTGAAAAATGCAATTTGCATATGCATATTTTTAAAATTCATATGAAAATTCTTAACATAAGTTTTAATTTCTATTAAAAGAAAAATAGGAGTAAATATGATATTTACATAATTTTATTCTTCACATTTTGCTTTTCTATAAATATAATGTAAATAGACTCATATACAGTAGTGATAAATACTATTTATATGAGTGTTAAATTAGTGAATTAATAGAATATACTCAAAAGTTTAGGATAAAGATGCCTATAATGAAGGAATTTCATGAAATACTGTAAGACTCACATTATTCATTGGAATACATTCCACGCCCCTTTATAGATATTTGAAAACTGTGGAAAATATCAAATATTATATAACATTTAATGAAGGAATTTCATGAAATACTGTAAGACTCACATTATTCATTGGAATACATTCCAAGCCCCTTTATAGATATTTGAAAACTGTGGATAATATCAAATATTATATAACATATTTTTAAACTTAAAAATGTTCTGTATATTATACAGGACAATAAATCTATTGCCATTAGCTTAATTTTCACACGTTATTTGATTAATTTTTATCATGGTACTAATAAATTAATTAAAAAATAAACTTTTTCACACGTTATTTGATTAATTTTTATCATGGTACTAATAAAATAATTAAAAAATGAATCTATTAAAAATATTAATAAAAATTATCATTTTTTGAAATTTTTCAGTTATCAGTGATTAAGCACAGATAACTGGTATCTTACTATATTATAAATATATTCCTTAAATTCTTATATAGGTCTATCTGCATTATTGTTACATATATAAAAATCTACTAAATGTAGCTCCAAACTGCAAAAAAATAATGATTTAGAATATTTTTGTTATATATGCTCCGCGCTAACCGAATAACGGTATCAATTTTTTAAGTCGCGCTAATCGAGGCCTATCTGTAACTTAATATCAAATTGTTATTAGTTTTAAACTCCAAAATAATATATTATTTGGATCTATTATAAATTCAACTTATTGTGTATTTTAAAAACTATATAATTTCAATATTAATTTCTCTCCTATTAAATATTTTTAAAAATCAAGAGAAGAAACTGAAAAATAGTCAATTATACTGATAAGAAATAAGTAGTTAGAAAATCTTAATAATATCAAATTATTAAGATCAGAATTATGTTAATAATAGTTTCAAAATCGATTCGGTTCTCCTATAAATTAATTTGCAAATGCTTCCTAATTTACTAATAAATTTATAAAAGTAATGATTGTAGTGTTAGCTTTCCACAATTCAAACAGAAAATGTAAAAAAAATAGGCAAAAATACATTTTCATATTTATATATTTTTAATGAAATAAATTTATCAAACTTTTACACTAACAACAAATCTTATAAATCCATTATATCAAACTTTTGAAAATAAGAATAAAGGCTATAATGATGATTTGGAAATACGATTAGATTTGATGGGGGTATACTGTACTGAATTTATAAAAACTGCGGATAGATCATTCATTACATTTTGCCTATATATATTTTAAGAATGATGTTTATTATTGTTTATTCTTTCACATATTATTCTCAACATACCGTTTCTGCTCCAGTTGGCTGATTGGCATTTGCTTGAGAACCAAAAAGCGTTTTGACATACTCCATCTTGTACTGCGTGGACTTTCAAACCGACCCCTATCGATGATAATATAAATATTCTCTTTTTAATTTAAAAAATAAAAATTGCATGGATTTTATAACCGAAAATTTTATATCAAAAGTATTTTATATCTACTATTAATATTATTATTAAAACTATATTTTATATACATTATTTTAATTTTTATTAAATATAATTGCAAAATGGCAACGTTATGCAATTTAAAAATGGACGCAGCTAATGTTGTTCTTGTCTATTTGAATGCAATTTTTCAAAATTAAACGAAGATGAGCAGAAAACTTCCATCAGGAGATTATCCAAACAAGGATTTCTGCGAATTCCTTCTAGGTTAATATTTACGCATACGTTTCCCATGTAATTTTTATTTTCTCTCGAACATCGAAAACTTAAAATTAAGTGTATTGTATGCCGTGTGTATGTGATTTATTTACATTTTTTATTCTTCCTATGAATGTAACTGATTAAGCCAATACCTCAAATATATTTAACAAAAGTGTTAATTTGTAGATTAATATTTTTTTTACAAATATATGTTTTTATTTTTTATTTTTATAAAACCCAGGTTTTATCACATTCTTGATGACTTAGCAACTTCCAGAATAAAACAAACAAACAGTAGATGCATTTTTGATTGCTGCTAGCTCTATGTGGATTTATTTATAATGTATTATAAATTTTCAATGATTTATCGTATTCCAATAAATCTATCTGAGAGTGATCAATAAATTTTCAAGCCAGATTGTGTGCTATATATAATTAGTAGATTTCAATTTTAATTTCTCTTTGTGTCAATATTCTTTCAATATATAATGCATACAGTATATAAAATCTGTTTATATATGTATATTTTAAAGACCTATTGAAGAAAATAATCAGAGTTTAAAAACAAAACATTTTTGGAATCTAAAAAATCTTTAAAATAATATATCACTTAACAATATTACTGTTTAATAAATCTCATATTTGTAAATTCAATATATATGAATTCACTTATTTTCAATAAAATATTCATAATCTTTTTCAATATTTGTATTGAAATTTATTGATTCATGGTTTCTGTCAAATTACACTAGATCATTTTTAATCAACTAGCCATGAATATTATGAAAGATATGCAAAATTAAGTTGGAATGGGCAACTTGTGCATATTCTTCCTGACTTACATTTGTGCACTTGTATATGCTCAATATCTCTGTTTTCCATTTTTGAGAAGTGGATATTAGTTGACAGTATTTGATTTTGCATTATTTAATTGTTGATTGTTGTAATGATAAGAGATACTGATAATGGTAGATATTATTGAGTATGTCTGACTGTTATAATGCCATTTAATTACAAAAGAGATGAATGTGTTAATTTCTGTTCAAAAGAAAATTTTTTTTGTAAATTATTGAGAAAATTAAATTGTTTAATAAATTAGTATCTTTGTAAATATGATTACAGAATGTTGCTATCTTTTTCATACAATCAATCAGACAAAAATTTGATGGGTGTTAAAAATTAGTGGAAAGTTAAAAATAAGCACTTTTATATATTTTTTTATTAACTGTTCATATATAAATTAACAACAATAAAAGCAAATTACATTTATTTTGAAAATTTGGAACTAATTTTTATTGCTTCATATTATTACTAGTACAGTAGTTTAATATTAACTATTACATTTGAAATTTTTCACATTTAATTTTTATGTTTTGGCAACTTAGATGCTTTCCTGGTTTAAAATGGTTTTTTATCCCATCAAGATATAAATAATTAACTGTTAATATTTTCAAATTAATTACTCTTATTGCTAAAATAAAATTTAGCTATTTACATTATTATAAATACTGGTATTTAAAAAAAAAAAAAAAACAATATGGCATGGTACTTAGAACAACAAACATGTAACAATCTAACTTAAAATGGAATACAATGATTTCTTTTTCATCATAAATTAATGGAAAGTGACTTTCACTTAGAAAGAGAATCAAATTTGGATCCTAGATTGGGCAAGTCAACTTATATGAATGTGAGATGCAAATTGCTTTTAGCTTAGATCCCAATTTATTGATAATATAAGACTAATGGAATAGAATCTATAGATTTGGTCATTTTTGATTAAAATTGAATCTGAGGCAATGACATAAGTATGGGATGATATAAATCAGGAAATTCCTGTAGGTAAATTTTTATATTAAGAAGTAAAGAATGAATTTATTTATAATAATGAAATGAAAATTCCTAAACATATTTGTAGTAAGTTTAAATTATTGATAATTGAACTGAAAAAAAATTAAAATTTTTCATTTGTTCTATCTCAGACCATAACTCAGGTCTTAAATGAAAATTCAGCTTAAACACTTTTATCAAGCTTTTGACCATTCACACATTGAAAATGTTTCATGATCATAGCTAGAATAAAAGTAAAATACTTTTTTACCCTAGCTATTTTCAAACTGTTTTCAGCAAGACAATTTTGTTTTTCCATGTTTTCTTATATTCTGCTTTTTAAAATAATTTATTTCTCTCATATTTTATAAATGCAAGTGATTCTCCAACTTCATAAATGATGCATTTCTGAAAATATGCACAAATTGCCATAAAAAGTGTTATAAACGAATTCTGCTTCTAGAGCAGGAGTTCTTAATATTTTGATGACTCCCGACCCCCAATGGATTGTCCAATATAGTCCCATACTCCCTTCACTTGAAATGTCGAAATAATCAACACCATTCCTTATATTAGTTACCAGTATGACTTCCAAATATGTGAACAGAGATCAAGTCATATAGTACCCAGGATCTGAAAATAACAGGATTTAAATTGGATAGAGGTTTACATAATCAGCAGTCATTAACCAAAGCCTGCATTGTTTTTCTTGCACTCGTCATTAACCTAGTATGTTGTTAACTGAGGCCATCATTAATAAAGGCAATGTATTCTTAAAGGAGCATATATAACAAAAATATTCTAAATCATTATTTTTTTGCAGTTTGGAGCTACATTTAGTAGATTTTTATATATGTAACAATAATGCAGATAGACCTATATAAGAATTTAAGGAATATCTTTATAATATAGTAAGGTACCAGTTATCTGTGCTTAATCACTGATAACTGAAAAATTTCAAAAAATGATAATTTTTATTAATATTTTTAATAGATTCATTTTTTAATTATTAAGTAGTAAATAAAAATCTTAATTTTGATGGGTAGTTGTTTGATGTGGCAGCTGACACACTGTCTTCCTGTTTTGCATCAAAAAACTGTATCAGCCTTGTCTACGTCACTATTTGCCTCAGATTTTTTAATATATCAACATAAGGAATAAATGTACATGAAGTTAAGACCCTAAATTTGTCTAAACTTGAGGCTATGTTTAAGCATAGGATCACATTATTCTGTGGGAGGTGCAGAGATCAGAACAGGCTTTTGGCCTATCTGCGATCTGTGGAGTGAGCAAGGATAGGCAGGCCACAGAGATAAATTTTCAAGCCCATGATAAGTCTGTGGTCTGGGCCCAACTTAAAAAAGTATATCACTTTTGTTTAATAAAAAAGTCACATTAAATATTAAACGTTCATTTAAAAAACGTACAATAAATTCAAAATTCGATACATCACATCTTTATATATAAAAATCCCATGTCACAAAGTTTGTTTTAGCTAATCTCAGAAACCACTCAACCGATTTCAATGAAATTTTGTAAATGTGTATTGTTTTAGTCCAGCTTAAAAGATAGAATAGTTTTTATTTTGATAAATGATATTTTTTAAGGATTTTTTATAGGAAAAGGGCTGTAATTCATTTTTAAGTTCCATGAGTTTTTAATAGATGGCACTCCAAAACCACTCAACCAATTACAATGAAATTTTGTAAACATCCAACAATCGCGGGCGTGTTCAAAGCCAAGATATTAGGACGACTTTACACAGTACATCCAAAACAACGTGAATGTTTCTTTTTGCGTTTGTTGTTGGTTAATATTCCAGAACCCACGTCTTTTGAATTTTTGTGAACCGTTAACGGTCAAGTGTTCAATTCATATCAAGATGCATGTCGTCAGTTGCAATTGCTGGAGGACGACAATCATTGGGATTTGACACTTGCTGATGCAGCATTTGCATCCACGCCAAATAACATTCGTCAATTGTTTGCAATTATTTTGACATGTTATCCAACACAATCATCTGCTTTATGGGAAAAATACAAGAACTACATGACTGACAACATACTGCACCGAATTAGACAGACAAACCAAAGTCCAAACATAAATTACACTCCAGAAATGTACAATAAAGCATTAGTGTTGATCGAGGATTTATGTATTCTATTGGGTTGTTCGGAAAGTAATTTCGTTTTTTTCCCACTAGTGGCGTTAGTTGTATTTTTTCCGCCAATTTTATTCTAAGGCATATTCTTGTTACAAATTTCGACAATTGACATTTCAAGGTATATTTATAAAAATTTATTTTTTCGATTCTGTACATTTTGTTTTTTTTTGTGTCCTATCAAAATTGGAAAATAAAATGGATATTTTCGGCATGTTTTACTTTTTTATTACTGAAAACGTAAGAATGCTGTTCAAGCAAGAAAAAAGTTATGTGAAGTGTAGGGAGAAGATGTGTTAACAGTATGCCAGTGCCGAAACTGGTTTGCAAAATTTCATTTTGATAATTTTGATGTTAAAAGTGCACCATGTGCTGGAAGGTTAGTTGAAGCTGATGATGACAAAATAAAAATATTGGTTGAAACAAACTGCTTAATAACAACATCATGAAAAATTACTACACGATTGGATTTTTTGAATTCAACCATTCATGATCAGATGAAACGCTGATATTTGGGTTTCGCATGTTCTCAAAGAAAGATTTGCTCCATCGCATCGATATCTGTGATTTGCTGTTCAAATGTGAAGAAAATGACTTCTTTCTGAAGCGGATCATAACTGTTGATAAAAAATGCATTGTTTATAACAAAGTTGAACACAAGTGATCATGAAGCAGAAGAAATGAGCCAGATCAAACACTCCAACACCCCATATTCATCAAAAAACTGATGTTCTTTGTTTGGTGGATTTTCAAGGGAATTGTTTTTTTGAGCTTCTTCCAGACAATTTCACAATTAATTCGGAAGTGTACTACCACCAATTAGACAAACGGAACGATTCCATCATACAGAAGCAGCCAGAATTGATTAACAGAAAAGACAATGTTTCATCATGAAACAATACCGAACTTCATACAAGTTGATGGCTTGCCAGAAGCTGTTACAGATTGAATGGGATATGCTACCATACTCACCATATTTGTCATATCTGGTACTTTCCAATTATTACTTAATCCGGTCTTTACAAAATTCTTTACACGCCAAAACACTTAGTTTAAATAAGAATGTCAAAAATCACTTGGTTCAAGTTTTTGCAAGAAAAGATCAGAAATTCTAGCAGCATGGAATCATGCTACTATCAGAAAGAAGGCAATATGTGTTGGACCAAAATGGTCCATATATAATTAAATAAAATATTTATATACTATAAAAAATTGTCATCCATTTTCATGGAAAAAAACGAAATTACTTTCCGAACAACCCAATAATTTCAAATTTACCACTTACTCATTATGGTATGCTGTCACCCAACTCATGGAAAAAAACGAAATTACTTTCCGAACAACCCAATAATTTCAAATTTACCACTTACTTATTATGGTATGCTGTCACCCAACCGCCCAGCCACGACTTAGTTAACAGTGATTTGCAGCGAGAAAAAACAGTATAACAACGTTGACTTAGCTACATTTATTGCGAACAATGAGCCTCTAATGACAGATGAACAAAAAAATATTTATAATCGAATCATGCTGACTGTTGATGCTAAACAAGGCAGATTTTTTTCTTAGATGCACCAGGTGGAACCGGTAAGACATTTTTAATATCGCTTATCCTTGCAAAGATATGATCGCAGAAGAAAATTGCTTTGGCAATTGCATCACCAGGCATTGCTGCCACTTTGTTAGATGGTGGGCGAACGGCACATTCAGCACTCACGCTGCCATTAGACGTTCATAACAAACCTAACACAATGTGTAACATTAAAAAAAAGCGGAATGGCTGCAGTGATGCGAATGAGTTCAATCATTATCTGGGATGAATGTACTATTGCTCAAACATTCGCTCGAAGCATTACATAGAACTATGCAAGATTTAAACAGCAACGACAAACTATTCGGTGGCGCTGTCTTACTATTGTCTGGTGATTTCCAACAGACATTGCCGATCATTCCTCGCTCTACTTTTGCCGATGAGATTAACGCATGTTTAAAACAATCGTTCTTATGGCGAAGTGTCGAAACAGTTCGATTGACCATCAACATGCGAGTACAATTGCAAAATGATCCATTGGCACAAATATTTTCTGAACAATTACTGGATATTGGCAACGGTAGAATAGAACTACATCCAAATACACAATTTATCAAATTATCAGACAATTTCGGCACTTGTTGAGACAAAACATGAATTAATTGGTAGTGTCTTCCCGGCTATACTGAATAATTACTTAAACCACAATTGGCTCAGTGAGCGTGCGATTTTGGGGGCGAAAAATAGTGATGTTGACGAAATTAACTTCCAGATACAGCAGTTGTTGCCAGGTGATCTAATGTCTTTTAAATCAATCGACAGTGTTGTTGATGAAAACAAAGCTGTAAATTATCGAGCTGAATTTTTAAATTCTCTGGATATACCAGGAATGCCACCACACAATCTTCGGTTGAAAATTGGTTCACCGATTATTCTGTTACGTAATTTAAATCCACCAAGATTATGCAACGGCACATGTTTGGTCATCAAAAGGATCACCGGAAATGTTATTGAAGCAACCATTTTGACAGGAAAGTTTAAAGGAGAAATCGTCCTGTTGCCACGTATCCCAATGATACCGTCAGATACTACAATATCATTCAAAAGGCTTCAATTCCCTGTTCGTTTGGCATTCGCGATGACCTTAACAAGTCTCAAGGGCAGACAATGTCCATTAGCGGCTTGGACTTAGAAAATCCATGTTTCTCTCACAGCCAATTATATGTTGCATGCTCACGAGTTGGATCACCATCTAATCTATTTATATTAGCAAAAGACAAAATGACTAAAAATATTGTTCATCGATTTCCGCTTAATTGAATTTAAATTAATGGTTATAATTTAAAATAATAACTGTTTACAGTTAAAAATCAACCTTTCTATACCTCATTTATAAAATTTAATTTACTATATGTTATCAATTAACAATTCTGATATTATATGTATATTATTGTATTAAACTTGAATATAAAACAAATAAAATATAAAATTAAAAATCTTAATCTTATGATGGTTTCTGTTTTAATTTAACTGTGTTGAATAATTTAGTATAATATATTAATTTATCGTATGATAACTGAGCTGCAGCAACGTGTGGCCGGGTCTGCTAGTATCATATAAAATACAAACATTAAATAAAAAGAGAAGTTTTTTGGCTGATGAGGGATGAATAAAAATTTTAAAACCATTTATCAAAACATTGTTATATAGAGAATAGTTTATTTTGGCACAACTGCTTTTTACAGTAGACAGCACATTCTTGTAGTGGCCTGTGAACTATCGGACACATTCTGTGATACGTCAGGGCTTTACGGTCGGGCCCTTTTTGATGCCAGGCCAGTGACAAAAGTCCTTGTAGTGGCCTGTGAACTATCGGACACATTCTGTGATACGTCAGGGCTTTACGGTCGAGCCCTTTTTGATGCCAGGCTTGGATTCACCCCCTCTTGGCAGACCTGCAGGATAGGTAATAAGACTTTTCAAGCAGAACGACACAGAGACTTTGAGTAAGAATAACATTTATAGCAGTATTTTCACCACTCAGCGAGAATCCACGAATAAGTGCAAAAGTACTGTGAAAATTGAATTTATGGTTACAAATAAACTTTCATGAATAGTCAAATACATGAACAGGGAATCTGTGATTACTGAGAATCGACTGTACTTTTCTTCCTGTTTACCAATGCTAGCTTTTTTCCATCATTTTCCCTAAACTCTTTCCAACTGATCATAGATGTTAACAGTGGTAACATCTGAAAATGTTATGGTTCCCACTCCTAAAAACTCGTGATGAATGATTCATGCAGAAGTCCAGTAAACACATAGCAAAATTTTTCTTGGGATCAGATGTACCTTTGGTGGCAAAGAGTCATTTGGAGATAACCAATGATGACACCTATTGTGATTTAAGTACATAATCCATTTCTCATCAATGTTAAAATTTGGTCAAATAAAGGTTCAGTTTTTGACTGACTGAGATGAGAAGAGCATATTGTGAACCACTGTAGTATGTTCTCAGGTTCAAACTATGGGGCACCCATTTGTTTAACTTCAATCTTTTTCCTAGCTGATGAAAATATGATCTGATGGTTTCTTCATTAACATTAAATGTACTAGCAAGTTCTTCAGGTCAATATCAAATTTGTCATGACTGCAGTCCTCAAAATCTTATCATTTAAGGAAAGTGGTCTTCCAGATCGGGTACATGTTCAAGGCTCTCATCACCTTAAGCAAACTTTTGGAACCAATTTCAAGCAGTTTGTTCCATTATTGCAGCTTCTTCAAATGCCATACAAATCTTTGACAGGCCTCTGATGTATTGGATCAAGTTTAACTTATACAATAAACACATACAAATAATTTGTTTTTGGCTAGTCATATTGAGGGTGTAAGAAAATGCATAGCTTGATGTTTACTGTTTAAACTGTGACAATTTTGAATGATTCCGAGATTGTATCATATACAATAACATTTCAGCTTGTTATTGTTCTGTTGAATAAGTTGAAATACTGAAGAGGGCTCGCGTGAGCCGAAAGTACTTTATTCTCAATAAATTTAATGTTATAAAAAAGATTTATTGGAGCTAATTTTATCCTGCTTAACGAGCTGAAATGTTGTTGTAGATTAAAAAAGAGCAGTGTAATAAAATGACCGAAGCTCGTATCATATAGTTCGAGTTATGCATTGTATATACAAATTAGTTGTCAGTAAAAAAATTCCTCAGAATTGTGACCAACAAATATTGGCAAGAACTTTTCTAGGTACCTGATATATAGATATATAGTATTTTGAAAGATATATGGTAATTTATTCTTCTGTTTTCTTATATATACAGTGGTACCTCAGTATATTTTCCTTAATCCGTGTTCCAGATCCTTGGACTTATACCAAACAAGACATATACCAAATGAATTTTTCCCATAAAAAAATCCTATTATTATTGGCATATTATACATTGATGGGGTTGTATTAAATAATTTAAAATACTGCTTAATACTGAAATACATAAATAAAACAAACAAATATAAACAAAAACAATTATAATAGATGAAAATAAATGAAAATTTAACCTCTGCCTTGCTGAGAACAGTCAAATGCCTATTAGGATGGTGCTGAGAAAGGAGGAGGAGATGTTATTGTTTGGAAGGAAAGTCTGCTTCCAATAAAACTTTTAGAAATCTGAAATTCTGGTGTTTTTTCCTCTTTCTATTTTCTCTTTCTTGGACCTTGTTGAGGCTCACCAGGTTTGGCTTTTACTAAAAATCTGTCCAAAGAACTTTGCTTCTGCCTTCTCAGGATGTTTTAGAAACACGACATTATCTAGTCATTACAGATAATGCTATTATGATATGTTTGGACTTTGTTGGGGTGGTGCTTCTCTACAAGTTTTATATAAGGAATATGTTTTTTAAGAGAATACACAACAGATTCATACAAGTTCTAGCATGCGAGTTGGTCATATTCCAAACAAAGGTCGTATACCAAGCAAAATTTTTTGAAACAGGATGTATACCAAATTGGACTTATTCCAAAGTGGCTGTATATCAAGGTACCACCATATTAAATTAATTTTCAGTGTTTAATTATGAATACTGAAAAATGTATATATATGTATGTATATGTATATATATGTATATGTATATATATATATCTGGTGTGTGTGTGTGTGTGTGTGTGTGTGTGTGTGTGTGTGTGTGTGTGCGTGTGTGTGTGTGTGTGTGTGTGTGTGTGTGTGTGTGTGTGTGTGTATGTGTGTGTGTGTGTGTGTGTGTGTGTGTGTGTGTGTGTGTGTGTGTAGAGTAAACGTGTTGTTGTGTAGAGTCCTCTACACAACAACACGTTTACTCCTATAATAATAGGACTGTGCTATGACTAGTAGACATAGGGTGACATAACGTCTGTACCAATCGAACCCCTTTATAAAAATAATGTTTATTTTTAGCTTATATATGTTATATGTGTACTTGTATGATATTAATAACTATCGTATATGATATATATATTCGTTATTGTATCTTATAACGATGTATCTTGTGTTATTATGTAAATAATTATATTTATATGCATATTAATATGTCTAATCGTTTAAAAAAAACGATGTATCTTGCGTTATTATGTAAATAATTATATTTATATGTATATTAATATGTCTAATCGTTTAAAAAATTGTTAAATGAATGACCTTCAGTTCATACTATAAGTTTAAAACTTCGAGAAAAAATAAAAAAAATTTAAAATGTAAAAATGGTATTGTTCGATATTCTATGTATGTATATTTAAACAAAGTATTGCATAATCAATTAGAACGATAGAATATGTTAAGTTAAGTAACGTTTCTACTGATGTTGGACTATAACCTGGTCTGAAAACGTTCTAGATTAATAAAAAGTGTTTGTGCCTTGCAACTAGAGCTTTTTACTGTGTTCCAGTTAGATATAGCAAGAGCTGTTTATACTGTAAGTCAAACAATGAATCATCAAGAAATTTCTGACTCTTGCAATAATTTAATAAATACATATTCAAAAGATTTATCATCATCTCTGAAAGACGAAATCTATCACATAAAAAAGTTTTATAATGCCATGTTTAAAGATGTTATACCAGGACTAGATTTATTAAATAGCATTTATAAATTTTAACTTCATGGTATTTTACCCCGAAATATGTACTTCAATCATAATTTTTTGCACAATACCAATAATAGTTGCCAAAGGTGAAAGAGCATTTAATAAACTTTCAGCAATAATGAGTTTCAATAGATCATCAATGCTCCAGGAAAGATTAAATAGCCTAGCTTTGCTATCAATAGAACACGATTTGCCAATGAAAATTGATTATGACGAAGTTATTAAAACTTTCGCTAATCATAATGTGAAAAAGTAGATGACGCAATAAAAATTAAATGAAAAATTAATTTATTTAATGTTTGTATTTTGTATAGTATAAAATGTATCGAATTTTGTATTTATTGTACACTTTTTTAATAAATGTTTAATAATTTATATGATCTTTTTTATATTAAACCAAAGTGATGCACTTTTTTAAGTGGGGCCCGGACCAGAGACTTGTCACGGCACGAAAATTTCTCTCGGTGGCCCTGACTGCTAATAATGTTCCAGCCAAAAATGTTAATTATTTGTGAATAAAGTTATTCTTAACTGCTAATAAGTACTTAATTTCTTCAAATTTTCACAGTAGAATCAATCTTTTATGTTTATATTTTCGTAATATTTAGTAATTGAAATGTTTTTATTTGTTTATTAATGCAATTTTATATAAAATTTCAAATGTAAATAGCTAAAAATTAAACCAAAATTCAAAATTTTTATGCAATCAGGAAATTTGTTACAATTATTTTTTACAAATATTACAATCAAAACAATATTCAAAAACAACTGAAATATTGTAGTTAATCTTGGAAACAGGTAATGCATATTGTAAAATAAATTTACTAAGGTATCTTTGTAGACTTACCTCTTTTTATTATATTGTTTTTATCTAAAACATGCAGAAACAACTTGCTTAATACTACAAAAACGTCAATACAGCTCTTTAGCTGTATTGACGTTTTGCCATAATAAAAAGTTTTACTTGGTAAAGAGCTGTATTGATGTAATTGTTTTTATCTTACTGATTATGACAATTTCCAAATAAAATTATAAAATCTTAAAAAATTTTTAAGATTTTATAATTTTATTTGGTAATTGTCATAATCAGTAAGATAAAAACAATGTAATAAAAAGAGGCAAGTTTACAAAGATGCTTTAGAAAATTTATTTTGAAATATTGTAATTTACCAATATATTATTTTATGGAGTTTTGTGTTTATGCACTTTTAGTGAAGGTTGCATTATGATTACTTCAATTTAAAAATATTAACATATAAACAGATTATTCAATTGGCAACAGTTTATTTTATTAATAGTTCATATATATATAATGAATAAATATTTGAGATTTAATTTTATAATTAAAAGTGAAATCTTAGACAAAAATATAATAAAGCATTTTGATCATTATTTCTTTTATTAATAGTTAAAACAACAAATTTCTAATGAGTATTCTGTATTTAAAATTTACCTGAATCCAGTTTTGTTTCCATATTCTTTTGAAAATCAAACCAACTTCCAATCTAAAAGCAACATATAAGGTATTAGTTTTCTTGATATATTAGAATAATTGAAAATTAATACAATACCATATTTGATACTATTAGAATTAATCTGTATGATAAATAATAACTAAATACTAGCTAAATAACTCATTCCAATTTCAATTTATTCAATAACATATAACTCAAGCACTTTTTCTGGAAAAGTTTCATTTTTTAGTATCAAACATCAGATTTGATTTTAACATATTTATTAATATGTTAAAATCAAATCAGAAAAAACAGAGTAACATTTTTGAACTTACAAAGT